>CBVK0100043440.1:0-26133 GCA_900067695.1 Picea abies | reverse complement strand
TTTTTTTTTTTTTTTTTTTCCTAGTGTCTGGAGGAATCAACAACTAGTTGGGCACGTGCTCACGTTACACATGGCTTTGTTATCCAACCGCTACCACTATAACCTCCAGGTGTGCCCACGATGCCCCTTACGTGGCACACAAGGTAAGTCGGGGGGAATTGAACTTGAAACCTCATGGAACTTCATTTTCATGGCACTTGCCAATTGAGCTGCCCCCCCGGGGGCGGCGTTTCCACATTGTTAATCATATGTAGGTCTAATATTAAGGTAGGAGAGTAAATTGTTTTCATAGGTGATTTCTATGGTGTGTTTGTGGTAATTTGTTTAGCTGTTATTTGTCTAAGGTGGTGAGATATGGTGTGTTTGTGGTAATTTATTTAGTTGTTATTTGTCCAAGGTGGTTAGAGAGTGAGAGGTAAGGCATTCCTTTCCACATTGTTAATCATATGTAGGTCTAAGATTAAGGTAGGAGAGTAAATTGTTTTTATAGGTGATTACTATGGTGTGTTTGTGCTAAGTTGTTTAGCCGTTATTTGTCCAAGGTGGTGAGAGAGTGAGAGGTAAGGAGTTCCTTTCCACATTGTTAATCATATGTAGGTCTAAGTTTAAGGTAGGAGAGTAAATTGTTTTCATAGGTCATTGCTATGGTGTGTTTGTGGTAATTTGTTTAGCTGTTATTTGTCCAAGGTGGTGAGAGAGTGAGAGGTAAGGCATTCCTGCGGATTCATTGAGTAGAAGTGCTTACAGGGAGAGAGTACCAAAGCTAAGGTTCTCAAGAAAGGAAAATTGTCGCGAGAGGTTGTGAGGAATTGGTCCTCTATGATCACAGAATATACAATCGCCATTGTTGTCTAGATCATGATCTGAATCTAGTAGAGGGTCCGTCAATCGTGGAAGAGGAAACAAAAAATCGCGTAAGAGGGATTTGAGTTGTTGTTCGAGTAGGAGCCACATTCTATCAGAAGAACGATGCACTAATTAAGAGAAAATCATCATTTCATGAATGAACGTTGCAGTGTATGTCCATGTAAAGGAGCCACTGAAGAAAAGGAGTCATTTTTATGAACAAAAGAGAGGTTGAGCTACCTTTCAGAATCAAGCCAACATTGGAGAGAGGGTTGAGTGTTGTGTGTAGGAAGGAGCAATCATTTCTATGTGTTGTAGTCATCATCGCCTAGAGTGAGCTACAACAAAATAAATGAAGTTAGAGGATGTTGTGGTCTTTTATTATTGGGCTGGTGAATGCATAGTTGTTGTTCTCAACATTAACAAGAACAACAAGTAAAAGCTGCCAACATTGGTACAATTAAAAGATGAAGCATAATACACTTTTTGTTGGCTCATTGATGTAGGAGCATCATTGGCAAGTGTGTAGAGGCAGGACCACTCAACACGTGGGAGTTCTTCCAGAAATTCAAGGTTGACTGTTGCAACCAATTTTGAAATCCACCTTAACTCAGCACCCGAATTTACCTTTGGAAGCACGCTTAAACTAGTTTCAAATTTTACCCTTTGAGGCACATTTTGAAAATCGCAAGTGGAGAAGGAGTTTCCACTATGACTCTGAACTGCGACTGTACTAAGATAGCATAGGATGAATTTTGGAGTAGGCAAGTTAGCAGAATCCCCAAGCTTCCAAAACCATTGTAATCAGAATATGTTCTTGTATCTGTTTTGACACTTGTGAAGATAACAGAAGAAAAATTGATCCAAATGCGTGTGTGTGAATGTTATTTGCGATTTTCCTGTTATTTATGTTTTCATGAACAAGTGAATGAATATCCAGAGATGAGAACTAAACTGTGACTGTTAGTTTTCAGTTTCAATTGTTTCTCCTCATTTGAAGCTCTGCAATGTGTGCATCAAGCCAGAGAGGAATGCAAGGAATTTGGGAGGAATTTCTCTGCGAGAAATACGTGGATCTGAGTTATCGAAATCCCTCAGATGCAAGGAGTGTGCGGGAAATCGAAGTTTGAACCAGTCAAATCTCAGGAGGAACAACACGTCGAAAAGTGTTATCGAGATCCCGGAACCCATTCCCCAGTAGAAGTGAAGGTCAATCCTTTGAAGACTTAGAAAATATTATGAGTCTGAAGTGACTGAAAGCTCAAGAGGAGGAACGCGAGACCTCGCAAGCCGTTGGATCAACTGGAGTTGGGAGGAGGTTAGTGACGGGGAAGAGATCTGACCGTCGATCTAGAGGCGCTGTGAGTCGTTGATCAAGCACCTCAAGCTTTCAACATTTCGATGACCGAGAGTACAAGGGTCAATAGCGTGGGACTCTCAATCGGTGGAAGCCCGAAAAGATCAGAGACATCAGATCATTGAAGGCCTAGAGCCGTTGATCTGTAGTGAGGGGAGATTTCGTGATTTCGGTGACCGAGAAGAGGAGTGGACAACTCTGTAAGATGAGAAGTCGCGAAATGCCAAACGCCAAAATAAGTGTAGTCGTCGATCTAAGAGAGATCTGAGTCGTAGATCTCGCGTCATGTAGATTTCAGCATTCGTGACTTGGAGGGGTCAGGGACCTTGTATCACAAGTTTCGATACTGTGAACTATGATGTGCTTTCATGGTAAAGATTGTGGTCATGGGTGTGTGGTCACGTGAGCTAGGAAAGGGGAGGAGCTAACCTCCATTAGACCTAATCGAAGTTTCGGGACTTGCAGGAGCCAAGGAATCATCGTATTGGAAAGCCCGGGGTCGCGAAACGCGACGCACCTTTTGGTCCAAGTCTATGGTCATGCCCACGGTCATGAGGAGTGGAGAGCGTGAGCCTAGCGCTTGGTTGTGCAGGAGAACACAAAGAAGGACCTGTGAATTTGAAGAGAGAGGTTCCAGCTCGGAACGAGAAGAGTCATTTCGGCCCCTAACCAGAGGATCCTGACCAGGAGGTCGCACAACTCTCAGGAGGGATAGGGGGTCTGCATCAGGTGGTATCAGAGCATAAGTTCTTCGTCTGTAGACTTCAGGTGAAAGAAAGAGGAAGAGACAAAGAAATCAAAGTTGTACTCTGTTTGTGACAAGCAGTCAACACAATGCTGCCAAGGAGATGAGAGGCATCTTTAGCCAACGGTGTTTTAGAGAGGGAGATGCAAGAACTTTGCGCCAGATTGGAAACAATGGAAGTAGCACAGAGAAGAGAAGTTGACGTTGGAGATGTCAGTGAAACAGAAAGTGAAGAGGTTGAAGTTGAAGAAGCTACAGGAAAATACGTTGTAGAGGAACGTTTGTTGAAAGCTGTTTCCAGACTGGGAGGCAGAGCTAAGATAGAGGTTCCCATGTATGAGGGAAACCTAGATGTTGAAGAACTGTTGGATTGGATAAGATCCATGGATATACACTTCGATTATGAAGACGTCGATGATGAGAAGAAGGTGAAGTAGGCAGTCAATAGGTTAAAAGGACGTGCAACACTCTGGTGGGATGAACTACAGGCTGAGAGAAGAAGCAAAGGAAAACATAGGATAAAGAGTTGTGATAGAATGGTAGCCAAGATGAAGGCTAAGTTCATACCCAAAGATTATTAGATAAATCTGTTCAGGAAAATGCAAAACCTGAGACAGAAAGGGATGACAGTTAAGGAGTACACCGAGGAGTTCTACTGGCTGAACATTAGAACTGGACAATGGGAGAGAGACGAAGAGAAAGTCACCAGATATATAAATGGCTTAAGATATGATATCCAGGACGAGCTCAGCATGATGTTAGTCAGAACCATGGAGGATGCTTATTAGCTTGCGCTAAATGCAGAGGAGAAGCTGGCGAGAAAACAAAACCAGCGAGGAAGAGGTAAAGGTTGGTTATGCTTATGTAAAGAGCTATGTTATGCTTATGGAAAGACATGACACATGTCTTGGGAATGCCCCGAGAAAAATAAGGAAGGAGGAGAAGATCACATTTCATAAGCCCAACGAATAAATGTTGAAGCAGAGGATGGAGCATCCCTAATGTTGAGAAAAGTTCTCTTGAAACCAGAGGCAAAAATTGACAAGCCAGTGCAGAGAAACAATCTCTTCATGACATCTTGCAAGACTAAGGATAAAGTATGCAAGGTGATCATTGATAGTGGGAGTACTGACAACCTAGTATCCATAGAGATGGTGGAGAAATTGGAGCTGGAGACAACTGGACATCCAAAACCATACAGAGTCTCATGGCTGCAAAAAGGACACCAGGTAATGATCACTAAACAATGTTTGGTTGAAATTAAAATAGGAGGATATAAAGATGAAATCCTATGTGATGTAATTCCCATGGACGTATGCCATATTCTGTTGGGAAGACCATGGCAGTTTGACATAAATGTCATTCATGATGGGAGGAAAAACACATATACATTAGAAAAGAATGGTAGGACACATATGTTGCTGCCAATAGAGGCGAAGAGAGTAAAGGAGGAAGCCAACACAAGCATACTTCTCATGAGTGGGAAGGAACTCCTGAAAGAAGTCAAGGATGAACAAGAGATGTAGTTCATTGTGGTGAGGAAGCCTAGAGTCATCCTTACGAGTATATCAATGGATGATTTTCCTGGAGAGGTTCATGAGCTGCTGAATAATTTTGTTGATATAGTGGTGGATGAGCTGCCAAACTCATTACCACCCATCAGGAGTATCAGTCATCATATCGACTTGATACCATGAGCAAGTCTACCAAACAGAGCAACAAACAAATTGACACCTCGAGAGAATGAAGAAGTGAAGGACCAAGTCCAAGAGTTGCTAGACAAAGGTTTGGTTAGAGAGAGCTTGATTCCATGCACAACAACGACTATGTTGAGCCCAAATAAAGATGGAGGATGGAGGATGTGCACAGACTCGAGTTCCATCAACAAGATCACCATCAGGTATAGATTTCCTTTACCAAAAATGAATGATTTAATGCATTGCTTAAGTGGAGCAAATTTATTTTCTAAGATAGATCTGAAAAGTGGATATCACCAGATTAGAATGAGAGAAGGTGACGAATCAAAAACAACCTTTAAGACAAACGAAGGTCTATACAAGTGGTTGGTTATGCCATTTGGCTTAACAAATGCCTTGAGTACTTTTATGAGGTTGATGAATGAAATTATGAAATATTTCATTAGCAAGTCCATGGTTGTATATTTGTATGATATATTGATCTCTAGTAGGACTAAAGAAAAGCATTTGAGGCACCTAACACTAGTAATGAGGAGGCTACAACAAGAGAAGTTGTTGATCAAATTGAAGAAGTCCTCTTTTATGAAGGCAAAACTCATTTATTTGTGTTTTGTGATCTCTTCGAATGAACTAAAGATGGATCCAGAGAAGGTGAAAGGGATCAGAGAATTGCCGTCACCAAGAAGCATGTTCGAGGTAAGGAGCTTTCGTGGATTAGTGAGCTTCTATAAGAAATTCATTAGAGACTTCAGTGGGATTTGTGCACCCATGATGGATACAGTAAAGAAGCGTCACAAGTCTTTTAAATGGACAAAGGAGGCCGAAAGGAGCTTCAATATACTAAAGGAGAAGATAATGGAGTGACCAATTCTCATCTTGCTGAATTTCGAAAAGACATTTCAGGTGAGATGTGATGGGAGCAGAATTGCAATAGGAGCAGTTTTGAGTTAGGATAATAGACATGTTACCTATTTCAGTGAGAGGTTGAATGAGACTAAGAAGAAATACTCCACATATGACAAGGAGTTTTATGCCATAATTCAAGATTTTAAGAAATGGAGGCATTATCTTGTCCCTCTAGAGTTTGTCTTGTATAGTGATAACCAAGCTTTACAATTCATAACCAGATAGGAAAAACTGAATCAGAGGCATGCAAAATGGGTTGAATTTATGCAAAATTTTACTTTTGTCCTAAAAAATATTGTTGGGAATGCTAACAAGGTTGTTGATGCATTAAGCAGGAGATGTTTGATCATGCATGAATTCCAGGTGAAGAACTTGGGGTTTGAACACCTTAAGGACATGTATCATGATGATGTAGATTTCAAGGAAGCATATGAGCCATGTGCTAATCTTGTGTTGAGAGATAGAAGTCAGTTGACAGAATACATGATTTAGGAAGGACTGTTGTTCAGAGGACATCAGTTGTGCATACCAAAATGCTTAATCGGGGATAATCTTCTGAAGGAAAATCATAGTGGAGGATTGGATGGACATTTCGGCCATGATAAAATGTTTGTAGAGTTGAGCAACTCATACTATTGGCCACGTATGAAAACATAAGTGATAAAGTTTTTGGATAGATGTAGAATCTTCCAATATGCTAAGGGGAAAAGATAGAACACTGGGTTGTATCAACCATTGCCAATACCAGAGAGGCCTTGGGATGCAATAAGCATGGATTTTGTGTTGGGATTACCAAGAACACAAAGAGGATTTGATTCCATATTTGTGGTGGTGGATAGATTTTCAAAGATGGCACATTTCATCCCATGCCAGAAGACCAGTGACACAACGCATGTTGCAAATCTGTTTTTCAAAGAGGTTGTGAGACTTCACGGCCTACCCAGGAGCATTGTCTCAGAGAAAAAAAATGTGTTGGTCACTTTTGGAGGACACTGTGGAAGAAGATGGGGATGAATTTGTCCTTCATCTTATCTTATTAGCCTCAAACAGTTGGGTAGACTGAAGTGGTAAATAGAATTTCGGGGAATTTATTAAGGAGTCTAGTTACTGAACATCATAACCAGTGGGATAAGATTCTAGCACGAGAAGAATTTGCATACAATGAATCACCAAAAAGGAGCACTGTAAGGAGCGCATTCCAAATACTCTATGGAATGCAACCCAGGGGAGTGTCTGAGTTGAGAGACTTGGAACAGGGTGAGATCGGGAGCACTAGAGTAGAGGATTTTGTTGTGGAGATGGTGTGACTCCATAGCGAGATCAAAGGATAGTTGGAGAGTTCTAATCAGAAATACAAGCATAGAGCTGATCAACATCGTAGGGAACTTCAATTTGAAGTAGGAGATCAGGTTTTAGCACATCTCAGGAAGGAAATCTTAACTAGGGGAACATACAACAAGTTGAAGATGAAAAAGATAGGACCCTGTAAGATCTTGAGGAAGTTTGATGCAAACGCCTATGAGATTGAGCTGCCAGATGGTCTAGGCATTTTTCCCATATTCAATGTTTCATACATGTATCTGTACAGGAAAGATGACACAGAAGGATGAGAAGCTTAAGGAAAGATTTAGTGGGAGAAACAAATAGAGAAAATAGTTGATCAGAGGATTGGCAAGAAGACTAGGAGGAAGACTTATTTTGAGTATCTATTCAAATGGAAGGGACACCCAATCGAAGATGCCAGTTGGGAAAATGAAGTTGTCATCCAGAAGCAGGGAAAATCAGTAGAGGAGTTCATGGACATGAGTCTATGAATTTTTGTCAAGGGGAGTATGATGCAGGAGAATCATTGGCAAGCGCCCAGAGGCAGGACCACTCAGCACGTGAGAGTTCTTCCAGAAATTCAACATTGACAGTTGCAACCAATTTTGAAATATGCCTTAACTTAGCTCCGGAATTTACCTTTGGAGGCATGCTTAAACTAGTGCCGAATTGTATCCTTTGAGGCACGTTTTGAAAATTGCAAGCGGAGCAAGAGTTTCCACTACAGCTCTGAAGTGCGACTAGACTAAGATAGAATAGGGTGAATTTTAGAGTAGGCAAGTTAGCAGAAGCCCCAACCTTCCAAATCCATTGTAATCATAATATCTTCTGGTAGCTGTTTCGACACTTGTGAAGATAATAGAAGGAAAATTGATCCAAATGTGTGTGTGTGAATGTTATTTGTGATTTTCCTGTTATTTCTGTTTTCATGAATAAGTGAATAAATCTCCACAGAGGAGAATGGAACTATGACTGTTAGTTTTCAGTTTCAATTGTTTCTCTTCATTTGAAGCTCTACAAGGTGTGCATCGAGCCAGAGAGGAATGCAAGGAAATCAGGAGGAATTTCTCTATGAGAAATACCATGGATCTGAGTTATCGAAATCCCTCATATGCAAGGAGTGCGCGGGAAATCGATGTCTGAACTGGAAAAAGCTCAGGAGGAACAACACGTTAGAAAGTGTTATCGAGATCCAGGAACCCATTCCCCATAAGAAGCGAAGGCCGAGCCTTCGAAGACTTAGAAAATCCTCTGAGTCTGAAGCAAGTGAAAGATCAGGAGGAGGAACGCGAGACCCCACAAGCCATTGGATCAAGTGGATTTGTGAGGAGGCTAGTGACAGGGAAGAGATCCGACTATAGATATGGAGGGCGTTGTGAGTCATTGATCAAGCACCTGAAGCATTCTGCATTTCACTAACTGGGAGTAGAAGGGTCAACAACGTGGGACTCTCGACCAGTGGAACCCTGAAAATATAGAAGCCGTCAGATCTTCGAAGGCCTAGAGCTGTTGATCTGTAGTGAGGGGAGATTTCATGATTTCGACGACCAAGGAGAGGAGTGGACATATCCATAAGAAACAAAGTCGCGAAATGTGAAATGCCAAAATAAGCATAGCCGTCGATCAAAGAGAGATCCCAGCCTTAGATCTCACGTCATCAGGATTTCGGCATTCGTGACTTGGAGGGTTCAGGTGCCTTTTATCGCAGGTTCCGATACTGCGAACCATGACTCTCTTTCATGGTAAAGCTTGTGGTCACGGGTGTGTGGTCACGTGAGTTGGGAAAGGGGAGGATCTAACCTCCGTTAGCCCTAATCAGAGTTTCGGGACTTGGAGGAGCCGAGGACTCATCGTATTGGAAAGCCTGGGGTCGCGAAACGCGCTGCTCCTTTTGGGCCAAGTCCATGGTTGTGCCCACGATCACAAGGAGTGGAGAGCATGATCCTAATGCTTGGACGCACACCCGAACACAAAGAAGGACCTGTGGATTTGAAGAGGGAGGTTCCAGCTAGAAACCAGAAGAGCCATTTCGACAACTTAGCCCTCCGGAGGGATAGGGGGTCTGCATCACTCATAGTAGCCACCGGTGGAAATAGAGAGGCAATATATCCCGACTTCACTTCTCTAGCTAAGAAAAATTCAAGGGACCCATTCTTCATGCTAGCATGTGTATATCTTGAAGTCCAGAATGTGCTTGACATGGGTTCTGAAATTCTAGGATGGAAATGTCCCTTGATCTCTCCAATCACGTGTCAAACACTTTTTTTGTTGTCCACACTCATGTGAAAGTGAGAAACACTTGGGATTTCATTTTTAGAATATGCTATATGGTTAGTGGATTGCCTGACCATGAATCAAATGTTGCCTTGCTCAAATTTATTTTGTGAAATATTTCTCACTTTGAGTGTGGAAGGTGCACTTTAATTGTGTATTTGGCTCATTGACTATTGCAGGCAGTTTGAGTCTAGTTCTATATTGGATCAAACACTTAGATTTGGATATAATGATGCACTTGGTCACAAGGGGCATCAAGAATTATCTCTGCATAATTACGCCGAAAGGCGTACACCTATTGACAATGGGTGATGACAACAGACTTCTCCTTCGCCCATCCACAGGATCGTTCTTAATCCCCTTCTGAGCCGAATTAGCTCTTTGGATTCCCTCGGGAATCACTGAGAACCTCTAACCAAATCCACAGGCCTTATCTTCATCTTCTCGGCCATTTCACCGGACCGTGACCAATTTCTCCACAGGAACTGGTGGTCGGGCGTCGGGGTTTTGAAATTTCCGCTGTCACAAACCTCTATCCCCGTGAATCCCCAATCCCCGAATTACCGATGAGCTCTTTCACTATGAGTTAGCCCCTACTGGCTATACCTTGTTCCATACAACCACTCCAATAAGACCGCATCTTTAATCTTCTCTATCGGGGTTTCAAGCTCAAAAAAAACCTTATGCGCCCTTTTGTGTGCTAGCCCTCTTGGCTAGAACATGGTCCATATGACCTGTCTCCGTGTGACCACAGTCAAACCCTCCTTCGAAGTTTCGGCATTTACGATGACACAATGTTTGTGTCCACGGGACTCGCGATATCCCAATTTGCGATGCACCTTTGACCACACGCTAGCCCTCCTGGCTATATTATGGCCCTATGTGACCACCTTTCGCATGACCGTAGTCATATACCTTTCCCTGCTGGGATTTCAGCGTTTTCACTGTCGATGTGTGAGCGCCCTCAAGGCTCGCGATCCTCTGATTCCTGACATGCTCCGTTCTCGAGCTCTCATCCCTTCCTGCTATAGAATGATCCACGCGACTTACTACCACATGACCGCAGTCATACTCCCATCGGGGTTTCGGGGTTTATGATGTCGAGATGCACATGTACCCAGAACTCCCGATCCTTTGATCCCTGATAACCAATGTGAGATGCCACCTGTCTTCCTCTGCCGACTCCTATGGGGTCCACCTCTGTCACGATCAGGAAATCGTGTATCGCGATTTTGCGATTCCAACTAACAATGTTCACGAGACTCGTGAAACGCCAAATCCTGATTTACCGATGAAGCCTCCCTATCGATCTTTCTCCAGTGTCGCTCGATGATTGCCACACGTCCTCCTTCAAATGGACAGTCCCGATTAACTCTCGGGGTTTCGGGACTTTCGATGTCCTATTCCCCTTGACTCTGGGAACTCCGATTCCCGATTTTTCGACTCCTTTCGGATCTTTGACACCTGTCTCGGGTAAACGGACGACTCACATTTATGTCGGGGTTTTCACTTGGGGTTCCCTCGATCTCTTGTACATGGGAATGCTGATTTCCTGATGCGCCAAACACCGATGGCGCTTGATCTCCACCACGTGTCCCTTCTACCTTGGACGGTCCCGATTCTGTCGAGATTTCGCGGTTGTTGATGTCCTGATCCTCGTGACCTCAGGAATCCCGATTTCTCGATGGCCGATATCCCGATGCCTGTCAGGGCTTCTCTCCTCCTGCTAATCACGAAGGCTTAACCTTCGTTCACCTTCTCTCGATCCAATGGTTGTTGGTCATTCGAGTGAGATCCGACGGCTATCGGTCTCCTCCTTCTGTGGCTCCTCCTGAGCTCCTCCTGAACGTGTAAAACCAACGGTCCAGATCCGTCTCCTACCGATCTGATGGCTGTTGTGCTCCCTCGAGATTTTGTGCTTTCTTCCCTGCTCTTGGAAGGAATTAAGTTCCTTCAAGGTCTCAAACATTATCTTCTTTCCTCAACGGGCTCCCAAACCGTGAGCTTCACCGTGCATGTACAAATTCTTACTCCTTCAGAGCTTTTCTTCTCCTTTCGTATCCTTAAAGGACTCTGGCGTCTGCACTCCTTGCAGAAACTCTACACACACACGGTGTTGTCCCTCCTGAGCTTATACAATCACTCCGGCCCCTAAGGGATTTATGTTTCTCCTTCCCCACAGATGGAGAATAAAAATACCTTCCTGGTCTTCTGCTCAGGCAACCTCCTTGTTGATTCCTTCTGGGTGTTCAGTAACCCAGTGAAAATCCTTCAGGGGATTCTTCCTTTCAGCTTTAGAACTCAAAGAGTTATTTCATTTTTCTTGTGCCTATCTGCACGATGACTCGATGCCCCTCTGGCAGAGTTCTTTCTCTTCCACAGACCACTCAATGGTTCTGTCTTCTTTCTTTCTAGTGCCTCTATACACCTGCTCAATGCCCACCTGGCAGAGCTCTATAGAATCCTTAGATATTCTGTCTTCTGTCTTCAAACTCTCAATAGAGTTCTTCCTCCAGCACCTCGTGCTTACGTTCAATGCCCACCTGGTAGAGCTCTACAGAACTCACAGCAAAGTTTTGTCTGCAACTGTGTTTCAACTACACAGCCTTGCCTCCAAGGTATTCAACAACCTTGAGGTTTTTCTCCTGAGTTGATGGTTCCAGTTTCTGTGCCTTGAGCACATTTTTGTCTGACTCCGTAGAGATCAGAAGTGCATCCCCTATGCACGGCTCTCAGAAATCTCAGCGTTCTGTCACACCCTCCTGGTGTGAAGCCTCAAAGACTTTCAACCCTGAAATCAAACACAACTCTTTGCAAACATACAACCACAACATACATTTACATAATAAAAGGAACACTCACAGACATCCATACAATACAGAACTCATGTAGGAAAAACTGTTGTTTGTATTAAAAATGGCAAATTGCCTGTATCTTTACAATGGTGTTCCTGAGCTCTCTCGGCTCTTCTCCTACAATCATCACTACTCAAAATGAGATATGAAAATCTCTTTTACCTTAGGGCTCAATTGAGCACTTCCCTCCAGGATTTGCCTACCCTAATAAATTAAAATCAATGGCTGTCTAGTCTAGCGCCTGGATCTAGATCTCAGCCGATCTGGGCATTAAAGATGATCCTACCTAACGCCTGCTCAAAGGCATGGCTTTCCTGGCATAACAGCCTAAGCACATTAAATTTACATTCATTTCAAATTTAAATGAGGACTGCGCCTCTCTTCATCCTTTGAATGCGTGCGCGCTGACGTGGCTGGCTGGCTGGCCGACTGTATGGAGAGATGCTCCTGCATCAATGGGCAGAATTAATCACCTTTTAATCTAAAATTATAATCTTATGGCTAACAATTGAAGATGTTGGCATATTCTTAGTCGTACTCTCTAATCAATGGATGAAATTTAATGCGCATAACTTCCTTGCATTTCTGAATACTTCCGTTACCTTGTTTACTTTTTCACATTTACTTAATACGATTAAGAAATTATTTCTCTAACCATTGATTGACAAGTTAACTGATTAAGAAAAATTAATATGTATAAAACTTTGCATTGCCACATTCCTTGAGATTAAACATTTGTAGTTGGACGTAGTGGTAGTTACGACAGTGGTAGTTGGACGTCGTTTCAACAAGCATAGCGATGTTTCAATGACCGATACCTTTCGGCGTTATCCAACCACGAGTCGGTTGTGCTAGTACAGTACCCACTGAAGGAAATAGAGGTGTCGCCAACAATAGTGGCCTTCAAGAGTAGCTCAATGCATTTGTCTGTGAGAATGATAGGACGAGGGTTCATGATTTGATGTTGGCGAAGGAAATTGATGAAAGAAGGAAGGAGAATGAGTGGCTCGAATATGAGAATGAAACTTTATCTCATGAGTTGCAATGAATCTAAGGCTCACCATCGCTGACTCTTGTGAGGTTGAAGATGGAGGAGGAGGAAGTGACACAGAGTTCTTCATCTTCTATCAGTGATGGTTGTTTGTATTTTGATGTGGCCAAGTGCATTTGTTCTATTCTAGAGGAGCTCCCTATGTACTCCAGTTATGTTAACGCTAACCTGCGGTGCATCTAGTTTGATGAATTTGTTAGCAATTTCAATAAGGAGGTTATGCGCCATATAGAAACTATAGGAATTGGGTTAAATTTGAAAGCTTTCGAGCCTAGAAAACCTCAAATAGAAGATGTAGCGATTCATCTGGCCAATAAATATCATATGGTCTGGTAGGTTAATGCTACTCCGTACTTCAATGAACAAGGTAGGTGTATTATGGGATGTTTCGAGGCACTGCCAACTACCCACAATAACCTGTCATGGGATCCCACCTTTGGGCATAGCGCCTCTTTCTTTTATAGGGATTTCTATAAATTGGTGATTTCTAGAAGAAGAAAATCAGGGTTGCACCAAAAAACAAACTTTGTTGATAATGATTGTCTTCACATTATGAGGGAACATGTGTTGTAAATCACTAGATGATGATGGAAAACTTGACCTAATAGAGATTGAGACAAGTTTTAGTTAAAGGGGAGTGTTGGAATTATTAACTCCTACTTATATTATAGTTTAATATGTGATATTTGACCATACAAGAAGATTGTGGTTTGTTATTGTATTGGTCATTGTGATGTAAACTTTGTTTCTATGTGAAAAGTTTATTTCTATGTTTTATGAGGTTGTTAGATCTAGTTAGATATGAGTAATTGGATATGAGATTCTTTCCAACTAATTAATTTCTATTTTGATGTGTAATTAACATATTCTCTTAATAATTTATTAGTATACTAAAATAAGATATCTATCTTAAAACATAACTTTATGTATATATCAATTTACAATTACTTTTTAATAAAACACTCAACACAATTTTGCTCTCTCATTTCTCTACAGTCTATTTACATATGATAATGTTATTCATATGTATATGAATTTGTTTTTCCAACATAACATACACTACGAGAAAGAAATGGTTTTAAGTTCATTCAAAATATAACAAGTTTACAAAAGCATATATATGAAAAGGTATACATATACATATACATATACATATATATATATATATATATATATATGCTAGTTGAAGGTTACTCTTCAATTTTATGTTATTTCTTTGATGTTGGTTAAATGGAAGTTGAAAAGTTCTATTATAAAGTGTTAAAAGTATATATATTAGAAATTGTAAGTTGTAGTTATTTAATATTAGGTAAAAGAGAAATTGTTGCACTTTGAAGAGGGTGGCAAGGCCTACTTCAATTTTATGTTATTTCTTTGATGTTGGTTAAATGGAAGTTGAAAAGTTCTATTATAAAGTGTTAAAAGTATATATATTAGAAATTGTAATTTGTAGTTATTTAATATTAGGTAAAAGAGAAATTGTTGCACTTTGAAGAGGGTGGCAACGCCTACATAGGTGAGGCTAAAAATGAATGAAAACATTGAATGATTAATAGTGAATAATGAATAAGAATTTTGAATGATTAATCTAAGGTTTTGGAAAATAAAATGTGTATGGCTTTGCTAATAAACAAATTAAGTCTTTATAAAATCTTTTCGAATAAGTTAAGAACATGCCTTATACATATTATCCATTTAAAGTATTATTTAGACGTATGATATTTAGTTCTGTATATATGTAAAATACTTTCAAATAAAAATATAATAGAAATCAAATTACTAATAAATAACTAATAATCGAAGTAGAATTATTTCACTTACCAAGTAGGTATATTGGTAATGTGGATACGATAGTACCATTGCATAAATGTAATTACAATGCATATGAAATTGTCAAATGAGGTATGTTGGTATAGGGTTGGCATGGTGTAATGCCTTTTCATGCTTCCTTCATTTTATATAAGCATTTTTTTTCATTTTATATAGGCATTTTTTTTCATTCTTGTGTACCTTTTGAAGGTAAATGTGAGGGAGATGTGAAGGTCTTTTAAGGACAAATTTTTTTATATTGTAATGAATCTCAAACCTTGATGTTAGATGACACCAATGTCTATTCTAAATTTTGATAATGTCACACCTTGAGGTTTATGTATTATTAATTCCCATGACATTTTAAGTAGAACTTGTGTATGCCTTCACCCTCCCCTTTGTAAAGGTGTAATTGGTAGATAATTGAATTGTTTGGACCCATGAAGAAACAATGTTTTTGTTGAAGTTGACCACCACAATTTTTTTTTTTTATGGGGTTTTATCATTCTTTTTTATAGAATATGGTAATAATTCAACTAAGAGATCCATTAACAAGGCCTGTTGTGACCCATAAGTTGGATGTTAACATCAATTGTTGACTAGGGTATAGTAAGACATTAGGTTAAAATTGTTCATCTTCAATCATTGATGAAAAATGAATTTTGATGTGTTCGACATTTGTAATTACTATTGGAATGTTTAAAAAAATTATCATTTGTTTATTATGAACTGTGAATAATTATTTGGTTAAGAATAAATGCATTGAAGCTTAGAATGTGTGTTGCTCCTCTCAATATATGAAGAAGTTCATCCTTGTCATGAGAATACTCCATTCCTCCACCACGGGATCTTCATTTATGATGCTATGAGGTTTGTTCTTTGAGGTGACTTGGGCTCGATCATTCACTTTTCGGTGGAAGATATTTTTTTATTGTGACCACTATGTTAAAACTTCGCGAAAGTTCATTTCCATGAGATGTTCTTGCATAAAGGGGAATGCCCTTCAAAGGTGGCAATTTCCCTAGGTCTTTAAGAAGTATAATAGATCAGTCCCAAACGAATTGTTTTTATGTCGAGAATGTTTCTTAAAATCTCTTGAAAATGTATAGGCTAGGTTTAAGTTCTTCTTGGAGTATTTCACTTTGTTGTGCTCGTAAAGGAATAAATAATTACTTAACGAATTGTTTTTATGTTGAGATTGTTTCTTAAAATCTCTTGAAAATGTATAGGCTAGGTTTAAGTTCTTCTTGGAATATTTCACTTTGTTGTGCTCGTAAAGGAATAAATAATTACTTTATAGTAATCTAAATGATAGCGTATATTGTCTATATTTATTATAGAAGAATTACTAGAATATTAGGTCCCTATCAAATCCATGGTTATGATATCATAATAGGTACAATACATAATATTGCATTTCTATTATACAAGAAATAGTAAAATATTGGGTGCCTAACAAATATATGGTTGTGGTACCATAATAGATGCAATGCATAATATTGCATCTCTATTTCTTTAAGGTATGCTTTCCTAAGCATGGTAATTTTGTGAGAAACATTGTGTGGAGAATGTTATATCATAGCACACCTTTATGTTGTAATCATTGATGGGTAAAAAGCCAATACCCAATCATTTAATGAAACCTTTTTCTTAGAATTTTGTTAAATTAGAGTAACTTCTTATTTCTTAGATTAAAATAGAATTTGTTATTTTAAAACTTAGAGTAAAATAGAATTTGTTATTTTAAAGCTCATGTCCAAAGTCAGAACGAGTGAGTGAGATAGTATAGTTTGAAACGAATATTGTTTATTTTATATCTAAACAATTATTTCATTACTCAAACAAATCTAGAGTTTAAAATGATTGGTCTACGAGTGAGTGAGATAGTATAGTTTGAAACGAATATTGTTTATTTTATATTTAAACAATTATTTCATTACTCAAATCTAGAGTTTAAAATGATTGGTCTATAAACAATATACCTCTTTATAAGAAAAAGACTTAGCATCATTAAAAAAAAGAAATGTAGTTGAAGGAAAGGAAACTATTTTTTCCTCTAGTAGTAAGTATGATGAATAATGCCATCAAAATATTTAAAATTAACATAAAACTATTTGCTATTTGTGAGTCAAGGGAAGTGGTAGAGAATTTCTAATGTTATTGAGGAATCGTGTTAATCAATGACATACTACACATTTTATTTGGAACATTTATATGTTTGAAATTTTTCTAAGTTTGAGTAGTATAAATATTTTTAGATTTAATCTTGGTCACACTTTGTAGATATTTCTAGTAATATATTTTTTATTAAATTATTGAATAGAGTAAAACGAATTGAGAAAAACTTAAAGATGTATTGTTGGATATCACTTGTTATATATGTTTTATGAAAATCTAATTGTTAGTTTACCGTCCATTTTGGAATGTGCATGGGTATTCATAAATCTACACAAGACTTTATTTTTGCGTTAAGATAATATTACTCTCCCATCAAATTCTAAGATTGAGTAGCAGTACCAATTACTATTCTAGAATGTTTTTAATTTACAAGATAATAAAATTGATCATTAAATAATGTTTTCTAAATCATATATGCATATAAACATATTTGAAGATGGGTCTTTAAACCATTTAGAGGTGTATATATCCTACCTCTTCTAGAATGGAACTTGTGACCTTCAATGATCTAAAATAGATCCCTATATAATTGTCATTTGTTTTAGTACTTTCTTGGTGGAAAAAATGGAGTTATTGACTTGTAGGGTCCAATTTAAGGGCAAGCACTAGTTTGGTGATTTGGGCTCCAAAAACTTTTGAAGCTTACTTAAGACATTAAACAATTATTTGGGGGGTAAAAAATTTGATAACAAGGTTCATGGCCTCTTAATGTTATTCTACAAATCAACATCTTTCCAACAAGGAAAATATCACCTCAATAGGAACTAGTATGTGAAAGTTATTCCTCCCATAAGTTGGCCTATCCTATTGACCCTTATGATACAAGTGAACCTATCCTATTGAACATCATGACACATATGAAACTAATAACTTGTGGACTTTCAAAATGATTCTAAAAAGTCCAAAGCCCTAACCCTAATTAGTAGTTGAGACATGCAAAAACTCTAACCTTAACCCTAGTTTGCTATGAGTACATTGTAGAGTCATAATTCTTGAAATAATTTTATTATAAGATTTCTTTACTATTTTACTTTTCTAAACTCTGCTTATAAATATTCACAATTTCAATGTAGAATATGCTACCCAATCACTAGTATAATTTCTATATATAGATTTAAACATATTACCTCTTAGGAGGAAACATATATTCTTAATCATTAGATCCACTCAAGTTGTATTAGATTTATACATTTTTTTATAATAATAAATTAATTCACATTTACATCATTATAATGATTATTATCATTAAAAAATTCTATACAATTTAGTATTTATTTATAATTTAATATAAAAAATATGAATAATAAAAATATTAAAAAAAAAATTAACCTACTAAAATATTATTATAATAATAAATTAATTCACATATACACTATTGATGTATATATTAAAACATTACTCTCATCCTAATTATATGTACAATAATATAAGAAAAGAAAAGAAAGTGTTATTCCAAACATTTTACTAAATGATTTTTTTAGCAATTTTAAGAAATTATTAGATTGTAGATTTAAAACTAATTAATCATTTTCTGATAAATTGAATTTATTTTTGCATTCAAAAATGGATTTTAAACAATAAAACTTAATAATTTCATGAAAATTGATGTGATGTAATTCTATAAGAAAAAAACCATTTTATAAATTAAAAAAAAATACAAAGAAAAACAAAATCATTGTGATTATGATATTGCTATACATGTTGATGTGGTGTCCTTTATGAGGAGAAGAAATACATATAACTCTCCTTTTTTGGGCGGTGACCTTCAAGTGAAAAATTTATTATTGAAAACAAGGACTCTTACACAAGAAGGTGAATTAAAAGGTTAAATCAAAATTTCGTTTTTTACCATCAATGCTGGAAAATAAAAACAATCAGCCAAAACTTTAAAGTGATTTTGATGCCATATAATATCTGCCAATCAAATTAGAAGAAATGACAAATACATTTAGGCTTCAATTAAAGATTTACTGCAGACAATACAGAAACTGCATTGCCAATAAACCCCATGGGAATTTAATTGGAAGAAGATCCTTCCTTCACCATGGGCACAACCATGGTGGAGCAGAAGTATTAAATTGAAGGCCAGCCTTCCGGCTCCTACAATGTTTACCCAGTCTCCAACCACACGCTTCACCAGCGCTGCTTCGTATCTGCAGAGAGTCTTCTTCGTAGAACACAACAGAGCAGGGAAGAGTGATTTACCCACCTATTCGTGTCTTCCTGGAGCGACCACACAGATACAAGGCAGAGTTGGAAGACAGCATCCTTCCATTCACCAATTTCTTTTGCGCTGTATCTCCCACTGGGCTGCCAGATTGGTCCGGTCCCCGGATGCCGAACTTGTGCAGGAGTCAGATTGTCGAATAGAGGAATGGCGAACGCCGACTCCTCGTCCTTTCCTTGAAGTAGTACTAGCCGCGCGATAAGCGAGGCTTCTTTGAGGCACCAGTTAGATTGTGCATAATTGTGTGAGAATATTGGAATCGATGCGACTCACCTCAATTGCGTGTTGTAAGCTTGCCCCCTGTTGACTTTGTGGGTGTCAATTAATACAGGGAAACCCGACCCGGTTTGGTCGTTGTAGAGATGATCGACAAAGCCTCTCCTCACATGGCGTCTTTTGAAGCTCAGAAACACGTCGTATATTTTGGATTTCCTGTATCGACCCGTTCCTAATTCGATTGCAACTGAAGAAGCTGATTCTTCAAATACTCTATCGGAAACACCCTGTGAAGGGCGACGCAGACACACACGCATCCTGCCCACATAGGAAACGATGAAGAATGGGAGAGCAGGCGGGCAGGGCCGAAGATGGGGCGAAGGAGAGATGATCATGATCGCCTGAGAAAGTGGAGAGGGGGCTTGGGCTTGGGTCAGGAGCGCTCATTTTCTCTAAGCCGGTGAGTGGTATTTATGGGCGTGCGCGGTAGACGGAAAATTAAAAGTTGGTAGGTGCAAGTGACTTCGGTGGAGAGTTGAAAGTGGTAGTTGGGGAAGTGGTAGTTGGGGTTGACGAAAAAATGGAGAAAGGTAGGTGGGGTCGACGTAAAGAAGAAGCGGCTGTAGAGTAGAAATTAAATCATTGAAAACAAAACTAGAGGAGGAAAATAAAAGTAATCTATAAGTTAATTGGGGTAGTTTGGATGGTTGTGAGGAGTGTTATTCTTTTCACTGTTCAATTTTCATAATAATATGAATAAAGTTGAAAAATGAGTATGTTTTCATGGCTTCTAACTTGAAAATGCTTATGTACTACATTTGTAATCCTTCCTATGACATATTCTTTTCTTTGTCCATATAAAATAAATAAGTTAAATTATTTATTAATGTTTTTATTATATTTTTATAAAAAATTCCTTACTTCCACTAGCTCAGCTACATAATCTGTAACTGATCAATGCCGATACACTATTACAGCTAACATTGGAGGGGCGATTGGTTGTGGCTTGGAAGGCGTCCAGGCATGTATGAGCATTGGAGGGGCGCTTGGTTGTGGCTTGGAAGGCGTCCAGTTATGTATGAGTATTGGAGGGGTTTTTGGTTGTGGCTTGGAAGACATCCAGGCATGCATTAGTGGTAAGGAATCTAGATTGTACTTGTAAATGTGGGTTTTTTAATGATATAAACTTGGTTTGCATAGATATCAATCCTTGACAATTAGGTATTGGAGGGGCTCTTGGTTGTGGCTTAGAAGGCATCCAGGCATGCATTAATGGTAAGGAATCTAGATTGTACCTATAAATGTGGGTTTCTTAATGATATAAACTTGGCTTGCATAGATATCAATCTTTCTTAATCATGACAATTATATATCCTTACAGTAATTTTATAATGTAATTAGATAAATGTAAAAGGTAAACATGTTAACGGAAGCCTTCATAAATGCAAGGAAGTTATGAACAATAAATTTTACTCATTGATTTCAGAAGATGACTAAAAATTATAATCCTTCCCATAACATATTCTTTTCTTTGTCCATATAAAATAAATTGGTCGAATTATTTATTTATGTTTTTATTATAATTTTATAAAAAATTCGTTAATTCCAATATATCTGTAAAGCATATTCTTTTCTTCGTCACTCGATATTCTTTTCTTCAAATATGTTTAAAGCATATTCCTTTCTCTCTCATTGAATATTCTGTTTTTTAATAAGCTTAAAAGAAATAAGCAAAACTACATTTCTTATTTTATTTTAAGAGTGTAAAGATGTTTGTTTAGTTGTTTTTACGAAGAATTCCTTACCTCCTTGATCTTGAACTAGATAGTATTATACCGGTGTAGGGTAGTGTATATTACATTTCATTTTGTCTTCATCAACCATTCGTTTGTGTTGTTGACCTTCCATAATATCGTATTACAATGAAAATGAAAGTTTGTAAAATTTATTATTTCTATTTTTATTTTTAGATACATTGTTTGTATTTACATGAAAAGTATATTTATATGTTTTGGGAGGTTGTTAAATATAGTTGGATATGAAAGATATTATCTAAGTAGTTAACTCTAATTTTGGTGTGTGGTTGAGATATTCTCTCAATAGTTTGTTAGTGTGTATATCTTGAGGTATAGTTTTATGTGTTTATAAGTGTACAATTATTTGTTGACTAGAACACTCAACAGAGTTTTGCTCTATGTTTTGTCTACATGGTATCAGAGATAGTATGGGTCTGACTCTCTCACAAGAGGGTCCATGATCATGAAATTTCCACATTGTCAATCATATGTTGATCTAGAATTTAGGTAGGAGAATAAATTGTTTATGTATGTGATTGCTATGGTGCGTTTGTGATAATTTGTTTAGCCATTGTTTTTCCATGGTCGTGAGGGAGTGAGAGTGAAGAGTTTCCTACAAATTTGCTAGAGGAAAAATGCTCAGTGGAAGACAGTACCAAAGCTAAGGTTCTTAAGAGAGGCAAAAGTCCTGAGAGCTTGTGAGGAATTGGTCCTCTGTGATCAAAATAGACAGTCGTCATTGCTATCTAGAGCAGGATATGAAATCAGTGGAGGATCTGTCAATCATGGAAGAGGCAATAGAAGTTCATGTGAGAGGGATTCAAGTTGTTGTTCGAGTAGGAGCCACGTTATATTAGAAGAACTATGCTTTGATTAGGGGAGAATTGTCATTTCATAAGTGAAGGTAGCAGTCTGTGTCCATGTAAAGGAGCCACCAAAGAAGCAGTGTCATTTTCATGCACAGAGGAGAGGTCATGCAATATACCAGATGAATAATAATATGAAGAACACAAATATTTAGAAAGTAGTAATGGAACAACCATATTATAGCTAGAACAACACTAGAATAATTGTTGGGGCAATTCAATTGCTTAAATTGCTTTCATTTAATTATCAAGCAGGGATGCTCGTAAGCTTGTGATGATGCCAGCAAAATATATGCAGGAGTAGGCATCTAACTCTAATCTAAAAAAATTCAATCAAATCCTAACTCTTGCATTCCACTTAATAAGACTTAGTTGTTGTAGGCATGAAAACACTAGCTCCCTTTCAAATAACCCATCAACAACCCATCAACAATCAAGATCATCAAGTAAACACTCATGCATTGAAAATAAATACTCTTAAAAAGGATTAGTTGTTGTAGGCATGGAAACACTAGCTCCCATTCAGGAGGTCTTCTCGGAATGTTTCAAATAACCAATCAACAATCAAGATCATCAAGTAAACGCTTATGCATTGCAAATAAATACTCTTAAAAAGGCTTAGTTGTTGTAGGCATGGAAACACTAGCTCCCACTCAGGAGGTCTTCTCGGAATGTTCCAAATAACCCATCAACAATCAAGATCATCAAATAACAATAAAGCATACAAACCTATTCAAAGCATTAAAACAAGAAGAAAATGCTACTATGATCTATTTGGAGTGAGCTCAATTCTCCCAAGAAAAAAGTAACACATAAACTAAAGCATTCTAAATCTAAGCTAGAGAATGGAAACTGATGTGAAAATAAAGCTTGATTCTTATTCCATCATAAGTTGGATACAATGTTGCAAGAGTCCTCTCCTTGAAATGGAGGAGGCACTCCTATTTATACAAAAGTTTAAGATAACTTAGATCCATAAATCTCTCCTAGATCCAAAAATGTCTCATTTGGTTACAACCATGTGCTCACACATATCAAGTGATATCTCTAAAAATCCTCTCACAAATCTCTCTTTCATGATTAATTTCCATCCAAGATACTTGAGTAAATCTCTAAATCTTCATCAAATCTTTGAGGGGTTGAAGAGGATTCGAATTTGAGGCTTGATGGTCAAGTTTGACTTGGTTGGAGTCTTCAAATACACCTGTAAACATCATGAAACTCATCCCACTTTCATATATAAATGTAAACATGTTATTTTTCCAATACTTAATCATAAATTCACTCAAAAACACAAAAATAGATGCATTGGAAATTAATATGTCTAAAACCCATGTAATCATAAAAATGGTTTAATGTAAGGGCGCGGGAAAGCGAAATATGGTTAAAATTGAAGTGAAAGTGGCTTGAAAGTTAAATGAAAGGTTGGTAAAAAGATGGTACTTTAGCGACCCAACATACCCCCCAACTGAAGGTGTTGCATGTCCTCATGCAACCTTGCATTGAATTTCCTGAATTGTGTGATGGAACCTTCTTTTGTTGAAGGATATCTAAGTGGCAGCTTCTTTTTGTGGTTGGTTCTTTTGTTACAACCATAAGTATTTCCTTATGTAACAACACTTCTTTTTCTTGCTTATGGTTGGTTCTTGTGTGACAACCATAAGTATTTTCTTATGTAACAACACTTCTTTTTCTTGCTTATGGTTGGTTCTTGTGTGAGAACTAAGTATTTCCTTATGTAACAACACTTCTTTTTCTTGCTTGTGGTTGGTTCTTGTGTGACAACCATCAATATTGTAAGTGTTGGTTCTTGTGTAACAAAACTTTCATTTTTCTTTTTCTTTCTACAATAAAGAATTGACTTGAAATTTCAATCATATGAATGCATTCAAAACGATCATTCAGTAATGCATGTATCAATCATTCAATCCTTTTAGTCTTATTCAATAAGGTGTATTGAAGTATGTCAAATGCATAGAATCCATCCTCCTCATGGTAGATTTTCTTTGGAATATGTGTTTCATATGCAAATCAATGATGCATTTTAGGAAATCAATGAAGGAGCTTTATAAAAGCAATAATAATCAGCTGGGAAAAACATGTTGGTCACAACATATGAGGTTATAAAAGATGTAATATAGGATAAATGATGAATATCCCCTCGCCCCCCCCAACTGAAGGTGTTCTTCATCCTCGGAAAATGTAGCAAATAGGGAAGGACATGGAGTGACAAATATGGAAGGACATGGAATATTGAAGGATATGGAAGGAAAAATAGGAAATTTTTCCAAATACATGCCTTTTAGCATTCAAGGAATTACTGATTAAAGATTGGAAAACAACATACCTTCACCTACCTCAGAAGATCATGAGCTATGCATCTGAGAGATCTTTGTATGGCTACAATATTTTGGCTGCTACTATTGGATCATGGATCTTTGGAGTAAAAATAATATGATCTTCTTGAGTGTATGAACATAGAATGAGATCTGAAATTGGTACATATGTGCCATATTATTGCGGGAACTAAGTTGTTGGTGCTGAACTCTGGAGCTGAATATTTGATTTATTGGAACATTGTTGCAATCTGCTGTGAGTGTCATGGAACCATATAGTCTTCATTCATATCTGCATCGTGGCATAATTCTTATCTATGTGAATAAATTTTTTCGATGTCGAACATAGAGAGAAATTGTTGGATTACCAACCATTGATGAATGTTGTTAACCGACACGAGACTACTCACCATTAATGTCAATGAGAGTCAAGATGCCCAAGTACATCTTACTAGGTACAAATAAATGTGTCGCACGTCGAGTCACCTAGAAGATCCGACAAACAGGGGACATTGATGTATTCCCACTGTTTATTGGTGAAAGAACTTGCCATTAAGGCATGCAAGCCTCAAAGTACTGAAAAGGTCTCTAGTCTCAATCCCAGATGATGTGTTGATGTCGATGGGTCAAGACTTGTCAGAAGGAGGGCCATAAGTAATCCGCCATCATCTAACACGAGTACAAAGTAATGATTTAGAGGACCATAGATGAAAGATCAAGCAGACTTTATCTGGCAAAAGGAAAATGGCAAGTTGGTAACTCAGCTTGGTAAGCGAGCTAAGTGACTTTATTCATGGGTTAGGGGTGAATGAAAAGTGAGGTAGGAAAGTATGAAACTTGCAAATGAGTTGAAGCCACAATCTAGTAGTGATAGGAAGATGACAAGTTTAGGATTGACTTCAACATGTTAGGCTCAAAGGAAAGAAGATGTTGATTTTTTTTTTTATAATTCAACATGGTTCTTTTATTAACATAAGTCATGTTTCGTTGTATCTCCATGTTTTTGTTATTACTTTGTATTTGGTTTTCATATTAAATTAGTAAGATCATATTTTTATATTATTATGAAGATTCTAAGATATTGATATTTTTAATGATTAAATTTAACAAATTTTATATGATATGATTAAAATAGTTTTAAATTTATTAAATAATACATAAATAATTTTGAAGAATTAAAAAAAATAAAAATTATTTAGTAAAAAAAACATAACTCCTCCAAATCATGTATATTATTAAAAAATATTTTTTGAGTGAAAGACTAGTGAAAAAGATTATTAACTAAATTTTATATACTCTTTTCTCATGATCCACTTAAAAACATTATTGACTAAATTTTATTAACACATTATTAAATGTGAGGCAAAGAATTAGTCTCCATTTCCATTTCCATTTTCCACTTATCATTATGTTAGAGAATCCATTGAGGTATGTAACCATTGAGTATGTTTTTACATTCGAAAAAGGATAAAGTGATTTTTATTATTGTTTTGAAAATTTTAATTTGTGGGTAAAGAAATAGTCTCCATTTTCATTTTCCACTTATCAGTGTGTTAGAAAATTTATTGATATATATTTTTACATGAGAAAAATGATAACATGATTTTTAAAAGGAAAATTATGTACCAACATTTTATGTGAGATCGGAAGA
>CBVK0100043439.1:0-34659 GCA_900067695.1 Picea abies | reverse complement strand
AACACAAGATGTATGTACAATTTTCTTTTTATTATGGACTACAATCCTTGGGTTTATCAACAACAACTGAATAGAGTATCAACTTCACAAGAGAACTAGCTCTACAATGCAAGACTCAACTTACACAACTCAACACCAACTGAGAAAAGGATTCAATCCTCAACAGATACTAATCTTTCGATAGGTACATGACCTATCAGTAGTGCAACACGCATATGTACGTACCCTACCAATAGTGAAAACCGTGTATGTACATGGTTTGGCTCACAACAACATGTGTGTGCCTCCTTAAGAACTAGGGTTTTCTCTTTATATGAAAACTTGGATCTTTTGCATCCTCTATCACATCCAATTCTTCCCTTCACTGTCCAATCTATACCATAACCAATCACAACACATCTATTCTCTCCAACAACTTACTCATGCTCCTCAACCATACAATATGAATGTTACTCAATCATGTATAAGTAACCAATATACTATGGCAACCATATTAGTATTGAAACATAAGAGTGTTGCTCACTCAATCAATGAATCAATAAAACCATATCACAACAACCATATCAAGAATTTATTAAGCATTCACCATACCATAAGTAAGAGTATCCATCAAAACAATCATGTAACCATACCAGAACTTATATGGAATATTTGAGCCCATAGAATGTAGATATGGAACTTGCTTCATCCTTCAGAAACCTAGCACCAACTCACACTCAAGTCTCCATGACTTTCTTCAACTGTACGCACTATGATCTCCTTTAGCCCGCATATGTGCGTGCTCTATCTCACTGCAACCCACGTATGTATGCGCTCTGACCCACTGCTACTAGCTTTGTCCTTCAGAAACTAGGGTTTCTGAACTTCCAAAACTTTCGCTATCAAGATATCAGACTTATAGAAACTTTGATGCATCCATGAGAACTTACAATCACTCTCTTACTCAGAATAAATCTTCAATATATGCTCAAGAGAGATGTCTTTACAATAGACCCTTTCCTCTTATTTATATTCTCCAAGTAGCTTCCTTAAAAGCATCCACTAGGCCACTTTGTCCACATATCCACTTTATCCACATAACCATTTGTCCACATAGCCACCTTTATCCAACTTTTTCCACTTAGCCACTTTGTTCACATGGCCACTTGTCCATTTAACCCTCTTTCGTTATTTCTAGGGTTAATCCATTTATAACCACTTTCCATAATTATAAAGTTATCCATTAACTTTATTATTTAAATAATCCTCTTTGACTTTATCACTTCACTTTATTATTTAAATAATTTCTTCTTTGTAAGAACTTTGACTTCTTTGACCTTTTGGGGCTTTTAGCCAACACATGAGGTTCCTCCAACTTCGTAAGGCCATAACTCTCAAACCGTGAGGAGTTATGTGACATTCCACATACCACCAGAAATGGCATGACAAGCAATATCCATCTAGGATAGTTTCACTGACAAATTCTCAGATCTTCATCTCATTATTCCACAATTAAGCATGGGTTCACTAATCATACTTCTAGGATAACTAAACTGCAAAGTGTCTTCCCGTGAGGGCTTTCACCATAAGGGGACCACTTTGGAGTTCATCCATTTGTACTTCCTAAATACAATAATGAGTCATATTTACATCAATCCAACTGGAATAACCCATGACAATGCATCACTATGACATTGTCCCTTTGTCATTGATTCTTTGCATGACCACATGATCCAATGATCAATACATTAATGCATCCATCCATATATGCATCATATATCGATGGCAACACATCGATCCATCTTCATATATGAATGACATCATTTATGCATCATATATCAATGACACCACATTGATCCATATTCATCTATGCATGAATTAATTTATCAATGACTTCACTTGACATCCATTAATTTACAACAATTACAATACACACTTGATCAATATACTATGACAAGACATTGTTCCTTTGACATCAATGACAACATGATCCAACAGCTTACACAGATAAATCTTATTCTCTTGTCAGTAATAGAAAGAGAGGTCAAAACGCTTCTTGATGGAAAAATCATTGTACCTCTTAGATACTCTGAATGGGTAGCCAATTTGGCTCTCGTCGGAAAGAAGAATGGAGAGATAAGACTATGTGTTGATTTTAGAAATTTAAATCAGTCTTCATTAAAAGACAATTACCCTCTTCCAAAAATGGATCATATTCTTGAAAAGGTGGTTGGGGAAAATAGAATTTCTATGATTGATGTATTTTCGGGGTATAATCAAATAGTTTTCCATGAAAATGATAAAGAAAAACTACGTTTACTACTCCATGGGGAACTTTTATGTATGACAAAATGCCTTTTGGATTGATGAATGCAGATGAAACTTTTCAAAGAGTGATGGATATAACATTTGTTGGAGATAAAGATAAATTTGTTGTTATTTATCTAGATGATCTACTAGTCTTTTCTAATTCTAATGCAAAACACTTGGAACATATTAGACAAACATTTGACAAATGCAGAAAATTTGGTTTGTCTTTGAACCTGTTGACCAGAATTTGGTCACCTATATGTTCCCACTTCTGGAATAATTAAAATAAAATATTTTGGAAGATGAATATTTTTGAACTATTATATGTTCATTGCATAGCATGCAGTATCAACTTCACCATCCTTTTCACAGAATCAGAATTGGAGTCTCCATGACCAAGACACACATACTTTTGTCCATAAGTCCAATGGAGGTATTACAAGAAGAAATATGAAAAATGTTCTAAGTGACATGTTCTCTCCTCTCTTTTCCCTTCACCTCTATTCATTCTCTCATTTTATATACTTAGTCATTTTTCTCATTGTCTCATTACTTTCATATTCCCCTTACCATTTTCCACACTTAGCCATTTTCCTTTATTCATTTCCACATTCACATTCATTTCCCTTTTCCTTTATTTTCCCATTTCTTTTTATTTTCCTTTCCATATTTCTTTATCCCTTTTTTCCTTTTCTTTCCTTTTCCCATTTTCCTTTCCCAAATTTCACGTAATTCCTTTATTTCCCATATATTTATTTTCATTTTTCATATTTTCCATATTTCACATGACCCATTATATACTTTCCAGACTTAGTTTTATTTACTATGGCTTACCATGGGTTCACGGGTTGGTGATCTTTTTTAAGAGTATATGTTATCTCCGCTACCCTCACAATGCACTTTCACTTCCGCCACCTTCATAATGCACCCAACACTTTTTACTACTCTTTAATATGTAACTTCTCTAACACTTAGCCAAATATATGAGTTACCGTGGGTTCACTGGTTTGTGGGTTGGTGATATTTATTTCATGTTATATGAGTTCGTCCGACCGATTCTCAAGACTTAAATATTTTACAACTTCTTTCTTAATAATATTTTTCACATCCTAAGATCTATGAGAAACATATCCAAGTGACACATGGCACTTTATTAACCAATGAGATACATCCACATCACAGTTAATGGATGGTGCCACATGGTAACTAATTAATGGAGACACGTGGTAGCATACAAAAAAGTGACACATGGCGTGATTTTATTGGATGACATATGGAAGATTCTTAAGGGTAGATTGTTGGCCTACCGAGTGATGACATGTGGAAACATTTGGTTGGGTGAATCATCATTGCTGACTGGGTAGATTGGTGGTTGACTGGGCATACAAAATTATTATTATATTCAACAATTTTCCAAGGGTCAAATCCTCCAACCTCTATAGTTCCTTCTCTTCTTGTGTTTCTTGCTAAGTATGTCAAACACTTAGTTTTATATATCTTAAATAATATAATATACCAATGGATGTGGGATATAATTTCAATCCAAAAAGTCAAATTTTATGAAGGGAAACACGAAATTCATCCAAGGGCCCACATTTGTCCATCAATTTTGATCGACGATGGTTAAGCATTGATCTTGCAGAGGCCATAACTTGAGCTCCAAGTGTTAGAATCGCACAAAATTTATACCGTTGGAAAGGTATTTGAGTGTAGAATACGGTGGTATAGGTTTCAAGTGCTTAAAGGTGATATAGTTTTCTCATAAATTAAAATATCAGTCAGATGCAGTTTTTAATGGGCCTGCATGACAACTCAACTACACAAGATCATATCTTGAGATCCGGGGGACGGATTTAGGAAAAATTTGTATCATTGGAAAGTTGAGATGAAGAGAAAATAAGAAGTGGTTTACATGGATAAAAAGTTCATTTTCACTTCCATAAAAGTAAATTGCAGTCGTCCTCTTTTAGAGGATAATTACTTAAATTTAAAAAAAATAAAAGTTTAATTAAAAACTTTTATTAAAAAGGGAGAGGGACCCATTTTCAAAATACATATATTAATGATGTGATTTCATTAATTAAAGGGAATGTTCCAAGAAAATACTTGTATGATAATTTCTAGAAGGGAGAAACCCTAACTGCTCAAGCAATTAGAAAATCTCTCCTTAAAAAGAGAAGAGAGGGTTCATCAAAAGGAGGAAGAATCAATATTTTCAAAGGGGTAATGAAGAAGATAAAAGGAAGAAGAAGGTACATACATGGATACACAATCAATGTTGTGATCAAAAGAAATAAATCTCCATCTTATCCATTTTTTTATTATATATTCTTCTACACCACTTCTCATAGTTTTATGCTCGAATCTCAAAGTTGGGCACAAGGCTGAGTTGTTGAGTGTTCTTATATTATTCTAAAATATTTTCTTATATGATCATGGATTATTTAAAGCCACCTATATGGATGTCAAATATTTTGTAATGAAGAACATCTTTCATAAATAAAACTCCACAAAGAATTTCTTCAAGGTTGATCTTGATTGTACTTTGTAACCTTGTTTTCAGAATATAAAGTATTTGAGGTTGACCTATCAAATTCTCTTTTGATTTTGATTGCAGTACTCTGTTAAAATTATTTGATATGATCAAATCATTCTCTCCTATGAATAATATATTGATGTATTTATATATTATTAAGAAGAGTGTGTGTGATGTCGATCACAATTTAATTATGATGTTGAAGCCCTCCTTCAATCTTTTCTTTTGCTCCATATAAAGATTGTACTCAGGTTATTGAAGAACCATTTTATTTCATAATCTCAAGCAATAAATATTTAGGGTTTGTTGCCTAGCACTCTCCTAATCCAAGATATCACAGATATATCTTTTAGTCCAAGAGGAGTACCACCTCTCTAAAAATGAACGGGGACTAATGTCCTTGTGAGGTTGTCATTTCAGTCTTGACAGATTCAAGGGTCAACAAAACCCTAAGAAATCTCATTTTTCCATGCAAGAAGGGAAGTTGTTCGGACATATTTTATCAAAATATTGAATCAAACTAGATCCAAACAGAGTTGAAGCTATTGATCAGATCAATATATCTAGAAATAAAAATTAAATACAATCATTTTTAGGAAGAATTAATTTCTTGAGCAGATTTATTCCAAATTTTGCTAAAATTATCAAATTGATCACATATATGTTGAAGAAGGATAATGATGTGAAATGGACGATGAAATCTAAAGCATCCTTCCAACGAGTCAAGAAAGTTATAGGAGAAGCACTAGTGCTAGTAAGTCCTGATTATGCAAAGGAGTTTTTAATATTTTCCTTTGCATCTGAATACACAATTGCAACAGTGCTCCTACAAAAAAATGATGAAGGATTTGAACAACCTATTTCCTTTTTTAGTAAAATCCTCAAAGATGTAGAGTTAAAATATGATATTCTAGAGAAACAAGCTTATGTTGTGGTTAAGGCACTCAAGGATTTCCGGGCATATGTTTTACATTCAAGAATAATCACATATGTACCCACTAGCACACTAAAAGATTTCCCAATTCAGCCTGACAGTGATGGAAGAAGGGGAAAATGGTTGGCAAAAATTCAAGAATATGATTTGGAAGTCGAACCAACAAAACTGGTAAAAGGATAGGATCTGGAAAAATTACTTGTTGAATCAAATTTCAGATCCCTAGGAATAAATCATTCCGAATCTGAAAATTCTCTCCCACACATTGAAGAAATCGATGATCAAATTCTAACAACTCAGATTGAAAACAAATTTTCTTCCTCTTCTTGGTATAACAATACAGTTTCATACCTCCTTACTCTTTAATGTCCTATTGGCATGACTCCTTCCAAGGCAAGAAATTTAAAATTATAGGCAATCAAATATTGCATTATCAATGCTAAGTTATATTGGAAGGATCCTTTGGGTTTCTTATTATGTTGCGTTATAGAATATGAAACATACAGTGTCATTGATGAGTTTCATAAAGGAGTATGTGGAGGACACGATTATTGGAAAGAAACATCTTATAAAATTTTAAGGGCAGGCTATTATTGGCCAAGGTTATTCACTGACGTAAATGCAAGGGTCAGAGATTGCAAATCATGCCAACTTTTTGCTGGAAATAAAAATCTTCGTATCTTACCTTTAGCTCCTATCAAAGTTGAAGCTCCTTTCCAACAATGGGGCCTAGACTTTATCAGAGAGATTCATCCACAATCAAGTTCCCAAAACAAATGGATTTTAACTGCCACTGATTACTTTACTAAATGGGTAGAAGCTATTCCAACTCAAAATGTTATTGATTCAATAGTAATAAATTTTTTGGAAGAGAAAATTCTTGCAAGGTTTGGTTGCTCAAGGAAAATAGTCACAGATAATGCACAAGCTTTCAAATCTGTTGCTATGATAATTTTTTGTCAAAAATATAATATCGTTTTGGGTCATTCTACAACTTATTATCCTCAAGGAAATGGGCTAGAAGAGTCATCTAATAAAATTTTAATTACAATAATTAAGAATTTTTTGGTAGCATATAAGAAATCTTGGAATATACATTTAAAATACACTCTATGGGAAAACATAATATACACCAAGAAATCAATAGGTATGTCTCCTTTCCAATTATTTTATGGAACATATGTTATTCTTCCTATTAATATTTCTCTTCCCATGATGAAACTATGGCGGGATGCTGATGAAGAACCAAATGATTTGATGAGAAAAATAAATCAAATAATTGAAGTCCAACAGAACAGAAGAGAAGTGGATGAGAAGCTTTAGAAATACCAAGACAATATGAAGACAATCTTTGATAATAAATCCAAAGACATGGAGTTTCTTCCTGGAGATTTAGCCTTGAAGTGGGAGGCCAGGAAAGAAGATGTTGGGAAACATGGAAAATTTGACCATCTCTAGTTTGGTCCTTTCAAAATTGCAGCAATTGACAGGAGAAATTCATTCTCTCTCGAAAATTTAAATGGAGAAATTCTTGAGGCCCTTATCAATGGAAGATTTTTAAAATATTTTATGCAATAGTTTACTTTTTAGTTTCCATTGTACATACCTGATTGGATTGGATTTACATTGGGAATTTTTATTTCTTTTTCTTTTTGGATTCAAAACTTTTGTAAATATTTTTAAGAGCTAAAACTTTTGTAAATATTTTTTCAAGAAAATAATTGCTTTGATTTTATTTCAAAGATAATAAAAAAGGGAAAAAAAATTATTACAAAAAATAAATCATATTTTACTTTTTATGAATAAAACTCACTCTGTAGTTAATAAATCAATACTCCTCTTGACAAGAATAATTGAAAATACTAGAGAATAAGACCATCAAAACATTATAACTATTTTTTAATACAAAAAATTCAGAAATTATATGTTCAAAACTTGACATTTCTTACAGTGACTGCCTATCTCTCTACATAGTTTTGTAAAATTTTCACAGAAACAAAAAACAAAAACAAAAGTAAATATGGAAGCCTACCGATGACTACTGATATGAATTATATATTCCTAGTTCTTTACTTCCATTGCTTCCATAAAATCATCTAATTGTTGAAATTATGCATTTTCTTGAAGGGCCAATGGTACAAGTTCTTCAACATTTTGATGATCTGTTGGAGGGGAATGGTCTTCGGGAAAAGGGGATGACGCTATAGAAACTCAAGACTAAACTGATTCTGTATGAATGTTCATTGGTGGTTGTCACCTTCACAAAAGTCTCAAATGTTGATGATGAGAGCTTAAACGAACCGTGTTTTGACTCAAAAATCTTGTTATAGTCGCCATTTCCTCTCAATGTTGCATTTCCTGAGATTGAATCCATTGATGAAGTTGAAAATTAGAATCTTGGATCTCTTGAATCATTTTTTACTGCTGCCAAACCTTTTTGTGAAGAGTAAATTTCGTGCAATTGAAACATTCACAGTCATCACGTTCACGACTCATATTTTCCTGTCTTTTAGAATCTCTGGAATTAGAATATGAATAGATACAATCCCTTTTTAAAAATTCAAAATATATAAGGTAACAACTTCTCTCATTTCTTACTATTTATTAATTATGAAAATATTAGTTATAACAGACGCGAGGGATGATTCCCACGAATTAAAAGATCGCTTCATCATTGACTGAAAAGATTGGGATGACGATGAAGAGGGGATATGTAACATCATTCTTATTGGATCTACGATCATCTATGGTACGAAAATGAATCAATAATTATAAGAAAAATAGAATGGTTATAATATGACTACGAAATAGAGCAAAGCAGGTGTCTTGTCATGACAGAGAAACTTGTGTGAATTATTTTTCGTTCAGTTGAGATTATTTGAACTTTTGATATATTTGTCACCTTTTTCTCTAGTCCTTTCTATGAATAAAATTCTCCTTCGTTTTCAATCATATTAGCCTTTGTATAAATGACAAAAATTAGCCTACACTAAAACTTAAAAGCATATTTTTAAAACAAGTCGGGCAAATATTTTTCATGTTTCTTGATTTTAATTGAAAAAGTATGTCTAGGTTAATTCTAGAAAATTTAGCCCTAATTTTAGATTTCAGTTGATGTCTTTGCTCAAGGTTTATCCCTAAAAATAAATATTTTTTCCTAATTTACCTATATGCGAAGGTATACTTGGAACTAAAATAAAACTAATATCAGAGTAATCTTAAAACTGTAGATAGACCTTTCTTTCTTCATCAGATCAAAAACAGATGTCATCCTTTGTATCTTAAATACAATTGATTTCCCCCACTTCAAAGAAATAAAATCAAAGACAGATGGTGAAAGGAAATTCACAAATTGATTTCCCCCATCTTTTCCAAATAGAGATGATGAAAGGAAATTCATATATTTATTTCCCTCATCTCAGTTAACAAAAAGCTTGTCTTTGAAGTAGTGAAAGGAAATTCAATAAGGGGAGATATAGATAACTTCATTGGGGTATTGAAGAGGCCTACTGGCAGTGAAACAATATCTATGATGTTTGTAAGGAATTCTTACACATTTGTATGCTATACTTTGTTATTTAGTTCTTTTTCAATAATATTTATATCGTGAACCAACTGGAATTCTTGAAATAAACACAGTTTGCATATTTATAACCTTAAGAGCGAACAATGTCAGTTAAAGTATGATATTTTTGTTAAATTTACTTTGATTATCCTGGACAATTCTGAAATCAATTTTAAGAAAATAAAATACTTATTATACTAGCTTTAAATCAATCACTGAGTATGCTTTAAATTTTTAGATATGGTTATGGTTATCAGTTCTATATAAGATTAAAATTTAGAGAATAATTTAAACATTTTGATCAACAAAAAATCAATCATGACTCCATTTACCCAATAAAGGCATTGGGCCTATTGTTCTTTCGTGCCTCACAGGGACCCACAATCCCCAGATGGAGCCTATGTTAGAACATAAATGAAATTTTTGAATAAAAATCAATTTTTCAAAGTTCCTTTTTGTTTTGTCCTTTTCAAAATAAAATTTTAAACTTAGGAATATCAGTTCTTAGACTAAAATATTTTTAGTTACATCTTGACAAGGAGCATCAAGTACCAACTATTAAAATTCGACAATCATCTAGATCGACGACTCTCACAACTTCGGAGTTCCATAATTGTGAAAGGTTTAAACAATAGAGAAATATGAATTTTACTTCCGGACTTCGTGATTCGAGAGTTCAAGCTCAAAATGTTTAAAATCCTAAAAATCCCAAAGTCGTGAAGCTCCAGAGTCATGTAGAACTCAATTCCCACAAAATATTTTAATTAATGAATTATCGTGTTATCTGCCACCTGGAAATATTTAGACGTCGTGACACATGGCACTCAGTTTGGGAACCCTTGGTCACATAATTCACATGATTTCGGGTGACACGTGTCACTCATATTTTCATGACATGTCATCAACATTCACGTCACACTGCCACATCACTCTAGGATATTGTCCTCTCGAAGATCAAATCGAGAACAAATTTAAAATAATGTCGGAGCACTAAAGTGCCGAAGCGTCGATGTGCCAAAATGAACGAAATTATAAATCACTTAAGATCAATGGTTAAAACATGTTTTAGTTGGCGTTATAAATGACAAGTAATCACTTTGCGAGTTTAGCCTCCAGGAAAACTCTATGCACCGCTAATGTAAAATAATGAACTCCCAGAGTGTCTAAGCACTTAAAGTTAAAGTGACCATAAGTTGTGATTAATTAAAAGGAAACAATCAATTAAAGGATGGTTAATTGCTCTGTGAGTTCATCCTTCAGGAAATATTTATCATTCCTCATTCAAAACTCCTGAATGTAGAACCACCGAAATAGCTTATCCTTAAAGGTGTATTCAATGTGGATAAGGTAAAAGATTGGAAAATCTTATGACCATTAGGTAATAAATTTGACAGTTTTTCCATGATTACCTATCATTGGATTAAATGTAAATACATTTAGTGTTTAGTATTTTTTATTCAATAAAATCATTTTGAACTTGATATCATTTTTCCATTAGCATTTAGAACTTTCTCATTCAATAGTTTGGACTCACATATTTTCACTTCTCATAGGATGGCTAACATTGATATTTAGAAGGGGAGACAGGTGCAGGGGGGGGTGGGGTTCTCTTCGAACTCGAAGGAAAAAGAATCCTAAATTATTATTGGAATCTCAGGAAGGAAACCAATAACAAATCAGAGGCCTATGCCTTACTAAAAGGTCTCGAACTTGCACATATCCATCAAATTTGAGCTCTGAATGTCCTAGGTGACTCCAAAACTATAATAAGGTTGATGGTTCACGGGACTGGTCCAAACAACTTAAGCCTAAAACGAATAATCGACCAAATACGAGTCGACTCTCATCCCATTAATCTAAATTTCTACCACATTATGACAGAACACAACAAGGTATAAGATAATTTGGTGAATGAAGCCATTGGGAAATCGCTTGGAACCTTAGGCGTGGAAGGTATTGAAACTTTATCCCCCCTGACCTAATGAGCCACATGACTGGGAGACATTCTGGGAAGGTCGGGGGAGCGGCTAGTAGGGGCCCCAACGTTTATAAGAAACAACTGGAATGGGTATGTGGAAAAGGGAGGGGGTGAGGTCCCTCAAGATTCCAGCTCAAGCAGGGACATGTGGATCGGGCAAGTGAAAATGGGTGGGGGTGGGGCCCTTGGGGGCTTCAACACACACACAACCAGGTGGAGGGGACACGTGGACAAAAGAGTAGGAGGGGAGATTAGGTTAAAACATGTATAGTAGGCCAATGTTAGAAGGATAAGGTGGTGAGGGAGGAAGGAAAGTCCCATCAACCACTGCGCAATGACGACTAACAGATCAAGTGTAGGTTTCATCATGGGTTGGTATGATCAAGAGCATTGCCCTTCAACATTCGTGGGAGATCAGGAATTTAAGGATCTGAAGCAGATGGACAATGGGTGCGACAACTCAGTCACATAGTTTAAGCATCAAAGTGATGCCAAATTCATCTCCATGTCTGGAAACATGGAGGCCGAATGTATAATGCACAGGGAAGATTTTGCAAACTCTCAGGCTGGCACAAATTCACCATTAAATGAAACATGGGATATGTTGGTATTTTACTCGTCCCTGCATGCAAAAAGATGTTTAATGGTATGGGTAAGTCTCTTCGGCCACCCTTTTTCATTTGTTGTCCAGTTTATTTCCCCTCGGATTTTCTTTTCTCCTCGCCCCATCCAGTTTTCCTCTCTCTTCTCTCCTTCCATCTTATGCCTCGCCTAGACTCAAAGGGCTCAGTCGGTCCCCTCCCAACACTTTGAGTTTTCTCTTCGTGTCGGCCTACTTCTCAATCACCTCACCCTGTCTCGGATTTTCGCTCGGAGCTTGTTTCAGACAATCCCGCAGACTCTTGTCTCTTGGGACCCGTCTCTTCGTCTTCCCTTTCTCAGCCTCTCATCCTTCTCGTGGCCTCTTTACTTTTCAGTATCACCCACTCTCATCCAAAATCCTCCCCTCTCATCGGGGATTTTTGGCTTCGCCAGTAGTTCGGGCGAAGTTCTCCCAGTGCCCACAGTAATGCAGAGTGGTAAAGGATTCTTAGTGGACTCTGGACAATTGGACAAAGATTTAATTGAGGAAGAATGCATAGGATGTCTCAAGGTGAGAATTTAGCTTGGAGCTCTCAGATCCACCAACACTTTTGAGCTAGAAATTCTGTCCCAGCACAGACATATGATAGAGAAACTCCAAGACGAGATATATGCTCAAAGGAGCTAGATCAAGGAACCTCGCAGAAACATGGAGGCAATGCAGTGGCATATGGATCAGATGGAAGGAGTGAAGCACCACCCAAGAAAGATGGAAAGTCAACAGGGAGCATCCAAAAATCAAAATTCAGTTTCAGTGAATCAAATTATGGATCTTAATGAGCCTCATCCAGACGCAATTCTAGAGCATCAGCAGGTCAAATTAGAGATAGGTACTTGAGCTCTGTTTCTATCATGTTTTGTTTCTCAATTTGTATTAATGGTATCTTCTACCGGCTGTACTCGATGAAATACAATCACAACGGTTTTGTTAGGGAAGGAGGATGCAACACCAATTCTGTTATTGTTTCAAATCCTCCAAATGTTATAGTCTCTACTTTAGTTGCTTCTTCTCAAAGGCCTGTAATGGACCCTCTTTTGTAAATCCACACTTTTAATATATTTTTCCCAATTTCTGTTAAAAAAACATTGATATTTGGAAATCATGGCACTGCGTAAAGTAGGAAAGAAGCAAGATCCATTTGCAGAGTAGCCGAACCCAAATTAATACATTCTTTAAGATATTATCGCTCAACTAATGAACGTCATTAAATCATGGAAGCAAGTTTATGAAATTTTAGAGTAGGAAAATTCCCTCTATTCTGATGATTCAAATGGAGAAGAGGATGAGTCAATCGCAAGCAAGATAAGACAGGTGGTTAAGTCAAAATATCACAAAGTTGTCGGTCGGTCGAAATTGATGCCATATACTAATATGATAAGTTGGGCCTTAAAGCATGTGGATATCCTGACCAGAACCATCTACAGTCATCAAAAGACCATTGTCGGCTCATTCTGACCCGAAGATATTCAAGTAATGTATAAATTAACTTCCAACCCCAAATATGCTTACAATGCATCATTTATAATGAAGTTTGAGGATGAAGAAAGTACAAAGTACGATAGAAATGTCCACGATATAGTGAAAACCTGGTGGGGAAATGAAAACAAGTTCAAAACTGATAGCCATGGTATATAATCTATAGGCTCTTGTGATGCACATATTATGTAGACTGTCATGATGCTTTGTAGAATGTTCAGAAAGAAAATTCGTACGCGTTTTACTATAGAGTGGGTTCCCATAATTCATGAAGTTGTAGAGGGTTATACTTTTGATTGGGGAAAAATGTTGTCAGATAACCTAGCTAAAAAAATAGGGGATTATAGAACTCATAAGTCCAAAGGAGAACATGCTCCCTTCTATATGTATGCATATATTATGGATGCAATTTGTTTTAGAACCCATTTTACTCTTATGAATTGGAGTTGGACTTCGACTGTCACCGAGCCTATACATTTCTATCATTCTAAATTATGGGAGGAAAATACAAAGGATTATTTTTATGATATTTGTCACAATGTGGTCATTCCATTCCATGAAATTATCTATGGTCAACCTCCTCCCAAGTTTTCAGAACAAATTATTGGGAATCTGGGTGCTATTGCAGACTAGTACATTGAGGAAATTTTTTCTTCCATCGGAATTTTCAGTTGTTTTGCATCTCCACATGCTCTTCCCATATTTCTACCAGACAGTGTAGTATTCTAGATATAAAATAGTATGCAGAACATAAATATTTTAGCTAGAAATGGCAGAACAACAATGATATAACCATAACAATACCAGAATAACACCAGAATAACACCAGAAAGAGCACCTTGATTAATGATAGCAATGTTCACTTGCCTCTTCGAGGGGGGAACCTCTAGCAAAGAAGAGCTATATTACAATAATATCCAAGACAAAACTTCTCATACCCTCTACTCCTATTTATATTAAATATGTCTATCCAAAAGAACAATCTAGAGGAAGATCCTTCTAGAAGCGAAAGCTTCTAGAAGGTGTTATTACATTTGACTTATTCTTCCTTATTGCTAGGCCTTATTAATATTGGTCTTTATTACATGGAAATATATTATTCTACCTATGTGAGGGGTTAGGGAGGTTAGGTCCCTAACATGTCCTCCCCCTTAAAAACATCCTTTTCCTCAAGGCTTGAGATGAGGAAATTGTTGCAGAATGGTAGTCGGTTCCCAAGTGGCATATATTGGAGTTGTATCTTTCCACTGGACTAACACTTCCTTGATGGTGCGTTGACACAGACGACGCTCACGCTGGTACAAAAATTCTTGTTGATGCAACTAGATGGAGCCTTCTTCATCCAACTAAAGAAGGTTGGTTTGAGTTTGGCACTTAGTTCCAATCACCTTCTTTAAGTAGGAGACATGAAAAAAAGGATGGATCTTAAAATGACTAGGCAAAGCTAGTTGATAGGCCACATGTCCCACATGCTTGAGAATGGTATAACGACCATAAAATTTGGGCTCCAGTTTCTCAAAATGGTGTTGGCCCTTGATTATGGAAGTAAGTGAAGATTAAGGAAGAAAAGACGGAATGCAAACTGCGCGGAAGACACAGTGACTGATACTGGGTCAGAGTGAGAAAAAGAGAAGAAAAGACGGAGTGAAGTAAGAGAAAGAAAGTCGTTGGAAGAGGAGATTGAGGATGACATATCAGCAAGGAAGATGGATCATGGACAACTCAACAAGTAGAAAAATACACCACCAATGGATGCTTCGAGAGCACCATGTGAGAAAGAAGGAAAGATAGGATGGCGAAGCCCTGAAAATGCGGGTCAAGTTGACCTAGGGTTTTAGACACCTATGGTTTTGGTATCTAGGGTTTTGGCACTTAGGTTTCAGCTTAAGGCTATCGGTGAGCTATTGTAAAGTATAAATAAAGGTCAAGAGGACCTTGGATAGGTTCGTTAGTTGTTCGTTCTGATTTGGGAGTCATTGATGTTATGAATGATTACTAAGAGAGGGAGAAGTATTGTGCTGAGAGAGCATTATGTATTGTAATATCTTTAGCTAGGTGCAAAGATCAACCCTGCAGCTAGGTGTGCAGGGAAGGGGGATAGAGAGAAGAGAGAAAGAGAGAAGATCTGCTAGCTAAGAGTGTATATAGAACTGTATGCTTCCATCTAATATATTATAAAGCACATTTCTATGTATGTAGCTGTTATCACTGAAATTTCGTCCACACATGGCAACAATAACTCAGCATCGTCAAACAGTAATGAAGTCATTCATGGCACTAAATTAATATCACAGCATTCCAAAAAGGTCAAAAACTATACAAAGTAACCAAAAATTGAAGAGCGCTTTACAGAAGTTGGGTGCGCACGCATATGCGCGGAACAGAAACGTACCATGCGCGCACGATGCGCGACTGTTGGCGCAAAAACCCATGCACCTGCTAAACGGTGCATTTATTGAATTGGTCGGCCTCCCAACCACTTATGGATCAGCTCCCAAGATGATTTGACCCTCAAATCTGAGTTGAATCCACATGGTAGGCTGGTCAAAGACCTAATAAATCCCTAAAGAGCATCTCTTCACACTACAAAGGAGTTACATAATCACCCAATGCAATGCTATAAAAAGCCATGAAGAAACCTCATTTTCTCAAGGAATTTCATGTAATGTTATGCTGCCTAGATTGTTTTAAGGACTCAATCCTTGACAAGATCACTTTGGCAACATTTCATTGAGCAATTCACCTCTCCATTGAGTGAATTTGCAAAGGAGTTCTTTCATCACCATTTTTATTTTTCTGGAAGGAGAGCAAGTTTGTGAGGGTCCAAGAGCCTTCCTTTGGAGGAAGAATTGACTCATAGTCCCCTTTCTTCATTGTGCTTTGATTTCATCAATAGATCAGCCTAAAAACATTGGTGATATTGGTCTTTTTGTGTTTGTTATTTCCATATCCTCATGCTTATAATTTTAGTTTGTTTTAGTTTAATTCTTGCTTATAGTTTTGTTTTTCTTTCTCTAACTCTTTCCTCTACAGCTGTCATGCTCAGCAAGATCCAATTGGGCATGTAAGCACCTCTCATTTTCTCACCAAGGTGACGAAGAGGGTGCAAACATATTAGCGACCATACTGGGGAGAAGGTATCAATTCCTACCTCTTTTGGGTTTATTTTTCTCTTCTGTTAGTTTTCTTGACTTACAGGTTCCCAAACCGGCCTCTGCCGACCTGCTAACCAGTCAATTCACAAGAGAATTGGGAGAAATCCATCCGGATTTTCTTTCTCGATCATTTGCCACAGGTGCATGGGTATTCCACCCCACAGATGCGCATCATGCGTGCATGCGCTTTCATAACAGCCTTTCTCTGCGCACATGCGCTTTCTGACTCATTTCTTTACGCGTGCCAGCGCTCTGTGGGCGCCTGTCTGCACTAGGGGCTGCGCACTTTGAACAAAATTTCACTTTGTAAGTCCTTTGGATGTGGGGAAGGCCATCTTCCTTCTTAAATATGATGTCAAAAATGCTATAAATCCACATTACACTTAGTCCCCTCATCATATAAAGGGGTTAGTCGAGCACACATAGGCACTTAGGAGGATAAAAATCATTTTCCCTTATTTTCTTTTTGCCACATGGATGGCTTGCTTTGACTTATAAAAATAAGTGGAAAATCATATTTAATCACATCTTAACTCACATTTGGGACTCGAAGTTGAAGTAACAATCGTTGAGTATCCTCTTCTCTCGCGCCTCCAAGAGATCTTGAGAAACAGAAAAGGATTGTGAAAACAATCTCATCTCCCTTAACAAAAGTTTTAAAACCTTTTAGGAGAGGACAACGGCCCTTTTTGGGACCCCTCTTAGTTTCATTTTTTCAAACACATTTTTAACTTGTAACGGGTCCATACATGCCCACATGCTACAAAGATAGAATAGTGGTTGAAATTTTGCTTTCTTAGATCAAAACACTAGGAGAGTTTAAAGGTTTGTAACGGGCCCATACATGCCCACATGTTCCATCTAGGATAGTTTCATGCTTTTCTAGATTACCTCACAATAGGGAGTTAAAGGATAGTAACAGACCCACATGTCCACATGCTAGCTTCCTAGGGATTTTGAATTCCGCAAGGTTGTACCAAAGACATCTAGCTAATTAGGTAATCACACTTTTGTAAGGACCAAGCGAAGTCCACATGCAACAAGGGGACATCTAACTAAAAAAAAATTGGTGCACTTTCACTCACACATAAAAGTCACTTCACACTCACATAGCTTCTTCTCGAAACGTGGAGGTCCAAGTAAGTTTCCTCCAAAGGGATTCCAAAAATACCCCATCTTTTCTTGACAAGACTATCCACTCCCAGTTTTAATCAGACGAGGTTGGTTTTCACCCCCAGCCTCACAAAACAACTTCATCTAAAAACTTTCTAAAAACTCACCAAGTTTTCCTCCACAGGAGGTGCCAAAAGAAATTTTTAGTCTAGGTAGGATTTCGGGGATAGGCATCCAAATAACTCCCCATTATCTGGTTCTCGCATTTTCAAACATAGAGGTTGTCAAATAGGGAACTTCAAATCCTCCAAGTCAAGTGTTCCAATCACCATAAGGCAGGGAGATACCCGTGAAGGGTTGAAGGCCGAGGTCCGGTTGTTCTGTGCATCCCCCCTTGAGGCACCCACCTCTTGGACGGGATCCAGCCATGATCCATTTCTTAGGTCGAAAATCTAAATGCCGCACTTTGACCGAGGTACCTAGTGACCAACTTTAGGACATCTACCCAGGTGGTAATTGTGGGCTGCAATTGCACCTTGATTGGATTTTGTGTGGCTATTGGGAAATATCGCCATCTCTTTCGGGATATGCCCCCTCTACCCCTCATTATAACCAATTGTTTCATCCTTCACTAGTATCTCTTCTAGTGACTTCAGACCCCACTGTTGAGTACTATTGGAAGGTCCAGTGCTATTTGAGAGGAAGGACGTTACGTCTTCTAGGACATGAGTATTTTCTTTCTTTTGATTCCCCCACGTGGAAAAAACCCACTTACCCATATATATGCTTCTTTCTCATTTTATGTATGATGCACACCTGATTACAGTTTGATTCGAATATATATATTGTGTAAACATTCAACGCAAAGGCTTTGTTTCTTTCTATATTTCTCTCACCACTTGTTGCACACATTCACACAACTAGTCCGACATCATAGGGGAACCAAAGAACCCCTGTCATTCATGACGCTTGCTCAACCTCCCTCCTATCTTAGGGGGAGTCTCTGGTCGTACCCACTCATCAGTACCTCTTTCACACACTCCTGTAAGTGTTACTATCTTAGGATCAACTTTGCTTGGTTCTACATTACTTGGGTCATCTTCCCAAGGACATCCGTTCACTCACTCTCCTTTACAAGGAAGAGGGAGACCCACTTCCTCTCAAGGAGGGAGCACCAACCCACCTAGTCCCCATAAAGGGTCAGGTTCAAAACACACTATGGCTAGAGCTAACCCTCCCACCCCACTACAGATGCCATATTTGGCCTCTCTCAACATACCGGATCTTACCAAACTCACCAATGATTCTATATTACATGACGCCACATGGCCTGCAATGCCAACAAAACTTCCTTCAGACATACCAAAGTTTGAAGGAAAGGCAGGGGATGACCCTGCCAACCATATCATGACCTTTCATCTATGGTGTTCTTCCAATAGCATTATGGATGATTCCATCAGAATGTGATTATTTCAACGCACACTTACTGGCCCATCATCCAAATCGTATGTCGAAGAAAAATCAGGGTCCCATGCAACCTTTGAGTCATTGGCCAAAGCATTCTTGACCTTCTTCCAATTACCCATCTGCCATGACAATGGTCTAGAACTATTTTCTAACTTCAAACAAACCTCAGACACCCACATCACTGACGTAGGTGACGTAGGTGACGTAGTTTGTGTAAAGCAGAAACCACCAAGCAGCAATGTCTCGACTGGTTTCTTAGATCACTTGTCTCTCTACTTGGTAAATATGTAGCTTCCACCTTCCCTCAATCTGAAGAGGAAGCCATCAGTAAGGCCCAACAGTATGACCTCATTTATGCACAGTCAGGGTACTTATACACGGTACTTCCTGACCTTCCAAAACCTGTGCCATTTGGCCAAGACAAACCTGGGATGTCTCACTCAGCAGACAGACTAATTGGTGCCACCACACACCATGGTCCACAACCCCAACCACCACTGATGTATGGAACACCTCAATACCCATCGGCATATGGGGGAACTCCTTATTACCCCCCACCCCCTTATAAACAGCCATACCCTGTGGCTATACCTCCACCCATCAGTGGACCACCACCGACACCTCCCATACATCCACCTATCCCCACAAACAGTGGTACTCCCTCAACATCAACTTATAGTACTAGCGAGAGCGCTACACCTTCTTATGTACCTTATGGATCAGTACCACCTCAAAATCCATACTTCCCATTTCCTGGTCCTCCACAACCCATGGCTCCCCCACATCTACATGCGGGGGTAAATTTTGTTCAACCTTCGGCTGCTCAACAATACCAAAATTTCGAACAGTTGAATACAACCAACCCAACTCATCCATCGAACAATACCAAGAAGAAAGGAAGGAACAGGAATAACAACAACCCTGGTCAAGGCGGGAATCAACCCCCTCAGCACCAACCCACTGGGGGCAACCAGAAGCAAGGAAACCAAAATCCTCAAGGGGGCACTAAAAACAAACACCAAGGGAAAAATAATGTTAAAACCATCTTCTCGTGTGCTCTTTGTGGTGAGTTTAGTCATTACAGTCACCATTGCCCCCAGATCACTGATTTCAAATGGTTGAAAGACTCGGGTAGTCTTCCCCATCCTCCTGCACAAACTGCCCCTCAACAGGCACCACAACAACATGTGCAACAACCCCCTCCCGCCGTGCTACAAAATCCTATCCCACATCAAGGTGTGATAAACACCCAACAGGACACAAAAAATCCCCCACCTCAGGTGGGACAATACCACAACCCCAACAATCCAGCAGAGCGCACAATTCTCCTCACTAGTGAGGAAGAAATTCTTCTGCAAACGCGTAATCGTCAATATCATACACCCGCTGAGTATAATCCCATCTCTCTATAAACAAACCTTACAACAATGGGACCACCGTTGGTGATCCCTCGCCCGTCCGCCAAACCACCACTTCGCATCCCTCACATCCCCTTGCGCAGGAATGTCCACAATCCATAGGCTAGGGCAGCTCATAACTATAGCTTGTTAGACGACTTAGCACAATCCCTGGCTTCCATGTCAGTCTTGGAAGTCCTCCAGACTTGTCCTACACAGCATAAATCTTTACTTTCTGCCCTGGGGGCAGTCGACCCTATAGATACTCGACTCATCACCTTCGATCTTGATAGCGGAGAACCTAGTCTTCCCGCCTTGATCGCTTTTCAAATACTAGTGAAAATACGGAACATCACAGTTCATCGGTGTATCATCGATGAAGGTGCCTCTATGTGCATCATGTCCAAGATAGTATGGCAGAAACTTGGTTCCCCAGAACTCATTCCCTCTGCCATCACATTACGAGCTTATGACAGACGACCATCCTCTCCTGAAGGGCTCTTCCAAAATGTCCCCATTGAACTCAGGGGAAAGACTATTCTCATTGACATCGAAGTTATCGATGCCCCGCTCAACTATAATATCATGTTCGGGCATAGCTACATGTACGCTATGAAGGCAGTGGCCTCTTCCATCTTTCAGACAATGATGTTCCCCCACAATGGGAATATCGTGACCATCGACCAAGTCTCACATTATGAGCCTAACCCATCTGCCAACCTCGATAACATTCTTCCTCTCATCCACACCAACCCAGACGCATATCCACTCATCGAGATGGGTCCTAGGATTTTTAAAGATCCATCCTTGTTAGGGACGTACCATGGAGCACCCCCAATCCTTCCCCCTAATCAAGTATGTGTCGTCTCATCTAACGAAACTCACATGGAAGATTCTCTTCCTCCTCGGGAGGCTTCAGTCATCCCTGACGTCTCAATAGTCACAGAACCACTCCCGTTGGAGCCTCCTCCACACTCGTCGACCTCAACAGTCCACGAATCCACATCCCCTCAAGGGAATAATCCCATTTGGGAAACACTCCCCCAACCCCTCACTCAAATTCCCTTCTTTTACCCTCCCCTAGGTATTGAAGCTTTCCAGGTAGCCACAACGCTCACACTACCTAATATGGTGTTAGAAATCCCAGTTTGGTATTTACACCCACCAGAGATGGTCCCTCGACCATCCCTTCCCCCACAGGAAGGACTTCCCATGACAATTCTCGTCCTTACCCCCACTACCCCCATACTCACTACCCCCCCTACTACAACTGGGGGCAGAAGGAAGAAGAGGGAGCCCACCGCTCCACTTCCTCCATGCATCCCACCACCTTGCGCACTATGTGACAAAGAGGGCCACCAAACCAACAATTGCCCATCCCTACCTAAATTATGGAATTTAATCCCCCTCAATCAATCCCCCACAACACCCTCCACTACTGCTAGTCCCACTCCTACCACCAACCCTTCCAGTAGTAAAGGGTTGAGGACCAAATATGCTTGTGCTATATGTTCAGAGTATGGCCATTACACCCACCATTGCCTAGCACTGTCGTGCTTTCGGCAGACATTAGCGGCCATATGCCAGAACTTCCAGAACAACCCACGCCCTGCTACGTCCTCTTCAAATATCACTGACATTCGCTATGTCACCACTTCAGTCAATGAATGTATGAGATGCCCTTGCTCTCTCTGCGATTCATTAACTCACTTTACATACCAGTGTCCTATGATCCTCACATACAGGAAATGTCAATTGGCCCTACATCACCAACCCACAGAGGCGATAATTAACATTACTTCATCACTCGAGGATATTCATGTCATTTCTCCAAATCCCGAGGCACTCCCAATGCCTCCATGGTTCTTAAATGACGTCTCTGAGGATTTACCCCGCAACCCCCCCAACTCTCCTGCTTATTCCCCTACAGAGACTCTCCATCCAACCACCACAGGTACCCCTCAGTACTTCAATATATGGTTTATGTCGAGTGAACCCTCCCAATCCCCTACCATTGTTCCCCCTGCTTCTTCATCAGTGGGCAATCACACTATTACCGAGATCACTCCTCATGACCCCTTGTATTCTTGGCGTTTTATATGTGATGAGGAAATACTCGAAGAGATAAACTGCCCAGACTCTCCCTGGGATGCGCTACATCATCGCTCCCTCTTCTCTCCACAGGAAGCTCCCATGCCTCCTAACCAAAACCCCATTTTCGCGGTTGAAACCAAAGATTTTATCCCATCTAGGCCTGTCAATTGGTTCAACAATCCCATTCCTGCCCCTGACGCTTTTGAAGAAGGTAATATGGCCAACATTTTCCCCACCATCAAAATTGACATTTCCATTAAAAATGGCATCGTCGAGGAAATCATCATAGGAGCTGCTTGCACTCCTCAGGAAATCACCACATATAATTCCCTCTTCCAGGAACATAGGGATATTTTCTCCTGGTCATACACAGAAATGCCTGGCCTCGACCCATCTATTATCGAGCATCACATCGACACCTGGCCTGACATCGCACCAGTTCGCCAGAAACAACGACCGCTGCACCCATCCAAAGCCGCGGCTATCAAAGCCAAAATTGACAAATTACGTTCGGTCGGGTTTATTTACCCCATCACTTACACTTCATGGGTTTCCAACCCTATAGCCGTCGACAAAAAATAGGGCACTATCCGCGTTTGCACCGACTTTCGCGATCTCAACAACACATGTCCCAAAGACAACTTTCCAACTCCTTTCATCGATCAAATAATCGATGACTGCATCAGCCACGAGGCTCTCTCCTTTATGGATAGATTCTCTGGCTATAACCAAATTCAAATCCACCCAGTCGATCAATATAAAAATACATTCATTACCCCATGGGGTACTTTTTCATATCGTGTCATGCCTTTCAGCTTAAAAAATGTCGGCGCAACCTTCCATCGGGCGATGACATACATCTTTCACAATTTGGCTGAAATCATCCTCGCCTACTTGGACGACCTCACAACTCGGTCCAAGAAACGCACCCAACATCTCAATGATTTACGAATCATTTTTCAACAGTGTCGTCAGTACAACATCCGCTTGAATCCTCTTAAGTGTGTGTTCTGTGTCATCGCTGGGCATCTCCTCAGTTTTATCATTTCCCAAAGCAGTATTACCGTGGACCCCCTCAAAGTCAAAGCTATCACTGAAATTCTGCCTCCTCAGAATTTACGACAACTTCAGAGTCTACAGGGCAAAGCTAACTTTTTCAGGTGCTTTGTTCCTGATTACGCCATATGTGCACATGGTTTACTTCGCTTACTACATCACGGCATCCCTTTTCATTGGGACGACTATGCCCAGCAGTCATTTGAAGATCTTAAAGCAGCGCTTTCAAATGCACCTTTAATTAGTGAACCTGACTATAATAGTGACTACATACTCTACGTATCAGCATCAACTGTATCAGTAGCTGGCATCCTCTTCCAGCTCGGAGATGACAATCATGAACATGTCATTTACTAAGTTAGTAAGAACCTCTCAGGACCACCCTTGAAGTACAAACACGAAGAGAAACTTGCTCTTGCACTTGTCCTTGCAGTCCAGAAATTGCACCATTACATTCTGCTTCGTACCACCAAGGTCGTCGCAGATTCCAACCCTATGCAATATTTTCTCAGTTGTCGACAAGTTAATGGCAAATTCTCTCGATGGATCGTTATCCTTCAGGAGTACGACCTTGAGTTTTCAACACCTAAGAGTAAGAAGGCCCTCATTCTCACCGAACTTGTCATGGCCCTTCCCTCCGACACCACCAGTGCCCCCGTCAACACCGACTTTCCTGATGAACATCACTTTTACATAACCTCAGATGATCCTTGGTACGGTGACCTTATCGTCTACCTACGAACTCAAAAGTTTGGTAACCACCTACCACGAGATGATCGTCGGCATATTCGCCATCAGGCCCCTCGCTATCTCCTCATCGGTGACATCCTATACCGACGGGACGTCGACACTATTCTTCGTCGGTGCCTGACTATTGACGAGGCTGACAGAGTCTTAAATGACTTCCACAACGGTGCATGTGGGGGCCATCTTTCGGGTATATCCACTGCTCAAAAGATTATCCGGGCCAATTATTTTTGGCTGACCCTGTTTCATGATTGCATTCATGCCGTGAAACGATGTGAGCAATGTTATCTCTATGCCAACAAAGCCCGGGCTCCCCCCGCCCTTCTCCACCTTGTCATTACAGCCGACCCCTTTTGCAAATGGGGCATCAACTTCATGACTTGTAATCCCCCCTCCAGCAATGGTCACAAATACATTGTTGTAGCCGTTGATTACTTCACCAAATGGGTCGAAGCTATGCCCACTTGCAACAACACCGCTGACACTGCAACGTGTTTTTTGTTTAATCACGTCATATCCCATTTTGGAGTACCACTCCAACTTGTTTCCGACCATGGGAAACACTTTGAAAATGAGATCTTCGTCGAACTCTCATCTCGGTTAGGATTCTCCCATGAGTTTGCCTCACCATATTACCCTCAGTCAAACGGGCAGGTCGAGGCAGTGAACAAAGTCCTCAAGACCATGTTACAGCGCATGGTTAATAAACATAAAACCAATTGGCATCATATGTTATTTTCGGTGCTATGGGCTTATCGAACGACAGTAAATATGGCTACTAGTTTCACGCCATTCCATTTAGTCCATGGGGTCGAGTCAACTCTTCCCATTGAGTGCGAAATACCCACCTTATGCACCGCAATTGAGCTATTACCTGACACTGCTCCAATGGAGCAGCGCTTGTTGAACTTGGAGTCACTGGATGAAGATCATCGATATTCATTACAGAACAACGAGGCAGCTAAAAAACGATCCAAAGCTACCTTTGATCGCCATGTCAACCTTCGATCATTCCGCGAAGGTGACCTCGTCCTGGCCTATGATATTGCTCATGATACCGTGGCCATGGAAAATTTGAATCACTTTGGCATGGCCCTTACATCATCCAACATTGCCTCACCAAAGGCACATACATCCTGGCCTCCCCTGAAGGCCTCTCGCTCAAGGAACCCGTCAATGGGTTATACCTCAAGAAATTTTATGCTTAGAAGTAGTCATTCTACTTCAGGTTATTTTTTCTTTTAGTGTGTTTTTAATCTTTTTTCTCCTACCCTCTTGTCTAAACTATCCTTTGTTCTATTGACAGATGCTTCCTCCACTAGCCTACCACATTGGTTACGCCGACAGGGCTAGCCGTTGGATGCAAAATATCGCTTCAGCTGCTTGGGCTCTATACACCCCCTCACATGAAATGCTACATTCAAGAGGCATATGTTTGGGGCGAGCAACCAACTACCAAGATGAATACATTGTGGTCATTGGCCTCCTGGTCGATGCCCAGCGGCATCATATTCGTCACCTCAGCGTCTTCCTCAACTCTCAACTAGTCATTCTCCAGCTCAACAATGTGTACCGCGTACGTGATCTGTGCCTCTTTCGTAAATACATGCAGGTTAGACTATTATCTCGACATTTTGATTCCATTACATTTAAACATATTCCAAGACAATTGAATCAAACAAAAGATCTAATAGCTAACATGGTGTTAGATTGGCATATATCACATCAAGCTACACATACATAAACATCTCATAAATCCTGTCATAGCATATAGATACAATAGACATCATCGTCATCATCAACCAAAACACATGTAGAAAACATCAGGATCTCAAAATATGTATACTCATATATATATAAAGGCCTATCTGGCCATCCGAATGTTTACATACAAAATACATGTGCCCGTAGGCCAGCACAGCACCTCGGTACAAAACTCGGCTCACCAGCCTATATACAAACACAAAATATGCATCATACATCAGTCATGGTGCCTCTATCGCACCACCACCTACTCCTCCCTCAGGAGGCGGTGGTGGCCCACCACCCCCTGCCCCAAGCGGTGGGGGACCACCCACAGGACCCTCCTACCCCGGCGGCAGGCGTCCACTAGTCATCGCAGCCAGCACTGTTGCTCGTCGCACTATGGCCCGCCATGGTGGCGGCACCCCCACACACTGCTCCAAGAAGCTCTCATCCTGGATATGTGTCCACATGCCCTCAGGCACGTCCTGCAACACCATCTCTAGACGATGGTGTATGTCATCAAAGTCAACTCCAGCCACCGCCGGAGGAGCGTGTGATGGCCCCGCACCAGGGTCATCGAACCGATGCCTCCTCACTACCCTCTCGGGCTCTGTTGGTCGCACCATGGCCTCATCCCACCGACTTCTCTCTCCATGAGGCAGTCTCTCCAACTCTCGCTAAGCCGACGCTCTCTGCATCTCCACCTCATGCCCGTGAGGTGCCACATCTGCACATGCACAAAACAACAAATAAACAGATAGTATCAGCATTTATGTCACATACATATGGACTGATATCTCAAAAGACAACATAAATAAAAAAACGTACAAAATACTAAATGTACCTCGATGGTTGAAAACCTCCCCAGGAGGCAACACCATGCCCGGGTCACCTCGGAAGTCAACCCCAGCATAGGTGTACCAAAGTACTACCTGCGGCATCTGCCACCATATCCATGCCGACTCTGCTGAAAAGTAGTGGCCACCTTCGCCACCACCGTGGTGAACCAAAACTGTAGACCACCGCCTCAATCACAGCTCTTGTTCCCCCGGCATCTTTAATAGAACTCTCGGGCGCAACAGAGGCACCCTCTCCAAAAACCAGGCTACCAGGATAGACCCAAAAGAGAACTCTCCTGTACCTGTTGACCGACAATGGTCCAACTGCACTATCATCCGCACATGTAGCGTCAGCCCCCACGCGAACTGCTCGCCACCCACCACTCTCTCCAGCACCAGCAGCTAGACACCACTAATCCATTGGGTCGCAAGTGACCCATATACACGAACAATCATCGCTTCTATGCAATGATGAGCCAGGGAGTCTGTAGCACTAATGCTCACAACAGTCCCCGACATGAAGTTCTCACCTGAGAAGTATCGCTCGCAAATAGTCGCAAGGGATATATCCCTCGACAACACAGGCTCTACCGGTAGGGGCGTTCCCCAAAAGGGGAGCCCAGTCAGGAAATATACATCCTCCACCGTAGTGAAGGGGATCTTCTCTCCTCGCACGAGGAAGCAGTGCAGCTCTAGACTCCACATCTGGAGCAGGAACTGCAGTAAGTACTCCTGGGCCCGTATCAACGGGCACTTAAAAAACTTTAGCAACCCACAAGTTGCCAAAGTCGCCCTCACCCCAGGCCCCTCAATGGCCACAACATCTCGTAGCTGGGTCCAGTCTCACTCTCACCACTGTACTGGCATCATCACTCCTGGCCACCTACAACCAACACAAAGTCCTATATCAGATCAGATAACCCTCGACAGCATCAAAAAGACTCATTTTTTACCCTTCAAACCTTGCCTCCTAGGCGTGGTTTTTTTTCCCACAGGCGCGCACCCATGCACGCCTGTTCATTACATAGGCACTCATATATGTGCGCCTGTACACTGAATAGGTGCGCATCAGTGCACACCTGTTCACTTCACAGGCATGCCCTTATGCGCGCCTACTCATTTTACAGATGCGCATCGGTGCACGCCTGTCAAACCTACAGGCACGCACTGATGCGCACCTGTTCAACTCACAGGCGTGCCTTAAATTCCCCCTACCTCACACCCATGCATGTATGTTTGGTTTACAGGTGCACACATATGCACGCCTTTCACTGAATCGCTCATGCATGTGGGCCCCACATCCCCTAAAAAACCACTAAATACCCCTGTACGGCCCCCCGTACAAACCCTGCCCAAAAATTGAAAACCTATTTCTATGCAGGATGATCAGACCACTAACCTGATACTCACATAACGTCGATCGGATGCCTCGTCCTCCCCGAATCTCTAAATCTCCTCTGAAATCTTCTCGTCCAGTCACTGATGCAGCAGGTACAAATGAGGTGGCAATGTGGGCCCTACAGCTATATATAGGCCTTTTTGCCAAACTTCCACTCACCATTCCGGGAGCCCAAGGTGTCCATTTTTCAAACCGTCTTCAGCCACGGGATCAGCATCCCGCCACCTACATCACAGCTGTCCCTGGGACACTTTTCATCCCGAGCCCCCGGGGCACCTCTTTTTCATATCATGGTCAGGTACGCACGCGCATTGTCACATTTTTCAAATACATGCTCATATCTTTGATTCTCTTCAGATATTGTTCACTTTGGGTATTTGGTTGTTATATGCGTAGGTACTTGCTCATCGGTCATCGACATCATCCCTTCAGGTATATATTCAGCACTGGCATGTAGTCTCTCCCACTGTATTGCATTTACATTTCCAGTCACACCCTCTGATATTGGCCTTTAGGACCCTCATTCCCGGCTCTGCAGTACTCACACCTCCATTTGCATCTTCGGTACTATTACCCGGTAGCATTCTTACCCACATGAGTTGTCCCATTCATAGCACCTTTTGGCACTTTTTGACACTCATGTTTTTCTTCATTACCCTTTAGATATGGGAGTCCCGATAGTCTTTCAAACATGTCGTGAATCAACCACATTCTCCTTCTCTTCATTTTGCTATCTTTCCCACATGGACTCCCAGATTATCTCTTTATGGTTCTATTTTTTACCTGCACCTCTATATTATCATGAACCCTCCATTTCATCCACAATCAGTTTGCCCATCTGTGTACCTATCCTCATTTCACCTACCTCATACAGAAACTCACCAATGGGGCCCCCACCCTTCATCAGTTTTCCAAGGAAATTCTACCCTCCCTGGGGTATGCATTTCACACTAGGGCACCCGTTTTTGTATTTGTACATTTATCCCCAAAATTATTTATTATTTATTGTACAAACGCCTTTATTTCCAGTCATTACATTTTCTTTTATCGTCACCATTGGCGACTTGCTTCCTTTTGGCCACCCGCAACCCATGTCACCCTTGTTTGGAGTTTTACTTATCATCTATCCTCGTCGACATCGTTCATATCTTTAGAGTACTACGCAGATCACTTACTTCTACCCTCTGAATTTGTTCACCTTGTCCCACCTCTGGCACAACTTATCACCAGTCTTGTCATCCCCCTGGCACTCGACCTTGTTACACGGTTGCGACCAATTTTTTATCTCATGCATCCTCCAACCAAGGGCAGTCTTCAGTCCTCTCACTTCTTGACTTCCTCCATGTATCTCTACCACTTCCTCACCTCAGTAGATTCCATGAATCCCTTTTATTCTGGGAGTCGCGTCCCCCTTTTGTCGACATCGGCACAATTTTCCAGAAGGGCGACAGTATCTTGATTCTCATTCTCTATTCAATGAGAGATCTCGGACGACACAGGGTGAAACACCATTGCTCCCTACTATCGTTGGCCCCCATAACATTCGACACCAACACTTTCTCATGTTATGGTGGGTCTTACTTTGCGACTATTGCAGTTATTTTTATCATTTGCCGAAGACCTCTGAACTTGGTAGGGACATCAATGCCCGCATCATCGTCGCGACTTCTTACCGCGATCATTGCCTATTATTCAGAGTATGTTCCTTTGCAGCCTTGTCTTATGCCTTTATCGTCACTGCCCCTGAGGGTTCTGCAGTTGTCTACACCAACACTTCAGTCATATTTTTCCAGAGTTACATAACATGAGCATGGAACATTCTCGCCTCGTTTGTACACAGTTTTCTTTTTTGTTTTTCACAACTCTCCGAAGGTTGGGTCCTACCGGTTCCTTTTTCCTCCAACGGATCGCTCTGCATGATCCCACTATTGCTCTCCCTTACAACAACATTGTCAGTAGAAGAAACATTGATGGATTTCAGCTATACGTATGCTCCTAACCTCATCCATCAGGGGGCATCTGTTATCACTGAAATTTCGTCCGCACATGGCGACAAGAACTCAACATCGTCAAACGGTAATGAAGTCATTCATGGAACTGAATTAATATCACAGCATTCCAAAAAGGTCAAAAACTATACAAAGTAACCAAAAATTGAAGAGCGCTTTACAGAAGTTGGGTGCACGCGCATATGCGTGGAAGAAAAACGTACCATACGTGCATGCGCGCACGATGCGCGGTTGTTGGCGCAAAAACCCACGCACCTGCTAAACGACGCATGTATTGAATTGTTCGGCCTCCCAACCAATTATGGATCAGCTCCCAAGCCAATTTGACCCTCAAATATGAGCTGAATCCGCATGGTAGGCTGGTCAAAGACCTAATAAAGCCCTAAAGAGCCTCTCTTCACACTACAAAGGAGTTATATAATCACCCAATGCAATTCTATAAAAATCCATGAAGAAACCTCATTTTCTCAAGTAATTTCATGTAATTTTATGTTGCCTAGATTGTTTTAAGGACTCAATCCTTGACAAGATCACTTTGGCACCATTTCATTGAGCAATTCACCTCTCCATTGAGTGAATTTGCAAAGGAGTTATTTCATCACCACTTTTATTTTTCTTGTAAGGAGAGCAAGTTTGTGACGGTCCAAGAGCCTTCCTTTGGAGGAAGAAGGGACTCATAGTCCCCTTTCTTCATTGTGCTTTGATTTCATCAATAGATCAGCCTAAAAACATTGGTGATATTGGTCTTTTTGTGTTTGTTATTTCCATATCCTCATGCTTATAATTTTAGTTTTTTTAGTTTAATTCTTGCTTATAGTTTTGTTTTTCTTTCTCTAACTCTTTCCTCTATAGCTGTCATGCTCAGCAAGACCCAACTGGGCATGTAAGCACCTCTCATTTGTTCACCAAGGTGACGAAGAGGGTGCAAACAGTAGCCCTAGGGAGAGGTTGAACCACGTATATCTTGGTGTTGTGTGTGATTGATGTTGTGTTCTCTTGTTCATTGATATACTATTGATGCGATATTGCGCAGTAGGTTTAAGGGAGATAAATAATAACTAGGTTGTTGTGTATTATACCTTGATTCCACTTGCATTTTCTCTAGTTGTAGACACCTATTTCTTGCAACCCCCTATTTCTACTTTGGGTGAGACTACATCTACTTCACAGGTGTTGCCGAAAGGGCCAATAGTTAGGGCTTGTTGGTGCACTCTTGGAGCTAAACCTTCGGTCTGCCCTTGTGCCAACAAATGGTTTTGTTGTCGAGACTGGAATTTTTTTGAGGGAATTTCAAGGTGTTTTCCATCGAAAATAGAGATTCAGAAGTGGATAGAAGATCAAGAAAAGGACTTCACAAAATCCCAGAACAAGAACCCTAAGACTAGCATCGAGGACTGGTTGGAAAGGTATATCTTTACTGATAAACACAAGATTTTCTTTGGAGGAATTCATCGGGATCTATATGAGTGGTTAGTTGGGTTAGAAGATACCTATTTTGAGATTAGATCTAGACCACCTATGGTTTGAACGTCGACGTTGATCAAAATGGTCAAGAGAGTCGATAACACCATGCCAAGATCAGTAGATCACTGGTTCAATAGCACCATTGGAGGATAAATCACTGAGTTTGTTGTTGATAGAGTAGAATCATATAATCAAGCAGAGAGATACTTCTTCAAGGGACCTAGAGGAAATTTTTTACAATTTCTTAAGTTGAGGATCAAGACGTTATTACATGAGAAGAACATATTGAAGGTACAATAGTTGGTTCGATCGAAAAGCTAATGTTCAAGAATTTAGATAGCGACAATGACGCAGAGGTGGGACATATGCGCAGTGGAAGAATCTTCAGAGAGGTCACTCTGGTGAACTTGTTTGAATAGAACCACGAATCACTGGTACAAGATGAAGTATTTTACAGTGGAGAGGAAGAAGAACTGGTGAACGAGAAACATTCAGAATCTGGTAGGATAGAAGAAGGAAAGACTAAAGAAACTCATCGAGAAGAATCAAAGACTTCAGCAACTACGCGGAATGTTGAAGTAAGTATTATTACTCTTCCTGTTGTTTTAGCAACATTAAGAAAATAGAGTAATCAGAGTCACCAGAGTGCTCAAAAAACTGTCACTAGCAGTCCAACACATACTCAGTCAGGAAACCTAGGAAGATCTATGGCAGATGAGATGAGGTTACCCACCTTTAGAGGATATGGATCTGAAGATCCTGATCAACACTGGTTTCTATGTGAAACTGTGTAGAGTATTAAGAATGTCACCGACGAAGCTGTTAAATGAGATCAGTTTAGTACTGCTCTGAGAGACCACACAATGAGATGGTACATAAAGTTTGTCCAAGGAGTTGTCTAGCCAAAACCATTGAACGAGATCAAGACTGCATTGATTGTAGAATTCAATAAACCCAATTCGGAGTCACAATGCATTACATAACTGAAAGAAATCAAGAAGAAAGTAGTTGAACCTATTTGGGAGTTTGATCAGAGGTTTAAGACCTTAAAAGGTCATTTGATTTTTCAGATCCTGGATGAGAAGAACAAGGAATGGTTCGTTACTACCCTATTACCACACATCAGAGTCCCTCTGATGCAATAGAATATTACTTCGCAGGAAAAGGCATTGGAGATTGCCATGAAACTAGAATCAACTCCTATGGTAGAATCTAGCTTAGGTATGAGTCAAATCTTGTGTCAACTAGCTAGCTTATCTCTGCAAGTCAAAGATATGAATAAAGACAAGGGAAAATATAAAAGAGAAGATATCCGGTGCATTAGATACAAATCAGAAGGCCATGACAAGGAACATTGTCCCCTATTTCATGAGTATTTGGCATATAGAGCTCCGAGCCCTTTAAAGCAAGTTACCTTACCATGGTGCGAGGTATGTAGAAATAGACATTGTCCTGGTGAATTTTATTACATGAAAAAATACATTCAGACACCCACAAATCTGTTTTGCACGTTCTGTATGTCGAAAGGGCATGATGATAAGGATTGTAGGACCTATGACGTCATGCATGAAAGGTCAAGATATTTATACAAAATTCAAGATGAAGTACAGTAAGAAGGGAACACTACACAGTATAATTCCCTTGGAAGAGGAAACTTCAACCCTCGTGGTGGATTCAGAGGAAGAGGACGAGCAAGAGGCATGGTTTGAGGTCAAGGTCAGATCATTTGTTACAACTGTGCACAACTAGCACATTTGGCAAGGGATTGCCAGAACCCTTGTACCACTTGTAGTTATTGCAACTCATTTGAGCATGTCATTGAAGATTGTCCTCCGCTGTTAGCCAAACTTCAAGAAAGATGAGGAGGAAACCAACAAATACAACTCATCTCAGCAGAACCTCACGGAGAGGATCCCAGAGTTGTTGTAATCACTAGAGGAGGAGATGTTATAGAAGAAAGACAGAGTGACCCCGGGAAAAACTACAGAAGAATCAAGAGTCGGAAAAGATGCAGAGAAGACAAAAGTGTTTGATGCAAAGAAAGTGTTGGGCCCGAGATATGATTAATTTTATGACAATTATTAGACACTTTTGTCGAATGTACATATGTGTTTTTCATGTTTTGGAGAAGCTTTTTGAAGAATTTTGTGCTAAAATTTCATGTTTTGGAGAAGCTTTTTGAAGAATTTTGTGCTAAAATTGTATGATCTACACCAGGTATGTATGATTCATGTTTGATGTCAATATTGAGTATAATTAATCATGTTTTATGTTACCAAATATCTAATTCACGTTTTTCTAGTGTTACAGGGAAAAAATGCATCACATTTCTACTTCCGGTACTCCATTCGGCACTATTACAAGAAGCTAACTTAAATATTAAATTATGGGAGCATAAAGTGGAATATGAAAAATAGTGAGATCGGAAGATTATGGGAGCATGAAGTGGAATCTGAAAAATATGGAACATGGGTTTTGTGTGTAATATGCCCAATTAGGTCCCATGTGGGCCGTTTCCTGAAATTATGAATGGGATAAGAGAAGATCGTGGTTTTCAATTCTGCATCCAGTACCCAGTCCGACACTACGTCCAGCACCTCGTCCTGCACAAAAATGGTGGGCGATTTGGCAGTTATGGCATTGGAGGCCAGTGGTGGACAAATAAGAGACATGGGTTTTTCTCGTGCTTATCCCCTCCAGCCACTGAACTCTTGACAACTCTATTTTGGGTTGTTATGGTGGGTGATTATTG
>CBVK0100043438.1:13656-35121 GCA_900067695.1 Picea abies | reverse complement strand
AATGGTATGTTTGTGCTCAAGAAAATTACCTTTAAATACCTCCCTAGCTAGGAGGGAGTGTTGATATTATGGTAGTTGTGGGAGGTATTTACCTCCACATGTAAACCTGACAAGAATAGAATATTATGGGAAGAAAGAAGAAACCCTAATTAGTTGGATAATAAACCTGGAAGACAAGTCGGCTCAAGACGATAATTTGTATTAGGTTATTAACCTCCAAGAGAAGAAGTTGGCTAAAGGAAATATTATCTGCTAAGTAAATAGGCACCCATAATGAGAAGGCAGCCCAGGCAGTTTTCCAGTTTTAGTATAAATATAGGAGACTAGTCTTCATTCTGGCAGGCATTCTCAGAACTGCAATAGCACACTTGTGGGCACTGCAGTTGGGCATTTTTGTGCACAAGTTCTGGAGAAGATGCTTATGCCAGTCTATAGTCTCAGTCTTCTCTCGGTTTGGACTTTCTGATCATATTTTTTTGTTCTTTCTTGGTGCATTATCCTTGCTTGGTGCATTATCCTTGGAGAGAGGTGTGTTATCTTGTTTGGTTATCTAGCCTAGGGTTTCCTTCTTGAATGATTCTCTATCAAGGTTAAGGTACTCGGGGGTGGATTCAACCTATTGTTGGGTGACAATAGTGATATTGTATATGGTTAAATGAGCACATCCATTATATTCTAATAGAGAGTGTGTTGAGGAAGTGAGTTCTCCTATGAGAAACTCTCTCTAGGTGAGAGAGTGTGTTGAGGAAGTGAGTTCTCTTGTAGGGAGTCCAGTAACAGGTACACAGTTTTGAGAATTCTTCCCATCCTGTTACGAAATCCCTAGAAGGGAGGTGGAGAAACCAATGGACTATGTGATAGTGAAGGTGTACACTCTTGGGGTGGGACATGCATGTGGGGAATGAGAGTTTGTGTGTGGCGAGCGTAAGTGGCTCCTTGGTGGAAATCCTTCCTATTGTACTGTGCAACTTATTGTTGTCCCTGCCTAGCTTAGGAATCCCTTTCCTGGTGGAGTTTAGTCCCATCTAGGGGGTGACCCACTACTGAGAGTGATGAGAAGTGTGGTCTAAGGCTGGGAGGTTTTTGGAAGGTCTGCACACAGTTGGTGTACTTCAATTAAGAGATAAGTATCATTTCTGTGATTAATGGTTAAATGATGTATTCTAGTGCATGTATGTGATTATTGTAATAATATTATGTGTTTTTCTAAATGTATGTTTCCACATTATCTAATTTATTTCTTGTTAATTTATATTTGTTTTATTCCACAAAATAGTTATGTCTACCATTTCCCAACAAGTCTACGTATGGGAATGGAAAATTTTAATTACCTATAAAAGATCTTGAGATCGTGTGTGTTTGAGGTAGCATTACCCAATAGAGGTTGATGGTTGGGGATGTTACAAAATGGTATTAGAGAAAGAAGATGTTTACAGAGTGATGTTGCTCGACCTGTTGATGGTTGGGGACGTTACAAAATGGTATCAGAGCCCAATGCATTCAACACTAAACCTGGATGGGTCGTGTAAGTGGTTAATGAAACAAAGGTTTCAGAGTGAATTGTTATCAAAAAAGAAAAATATGAGTTAAGAGCATCCCTGGGTGCCAAGAGAATACCTTGGTTGTGTTATGAATCTTAGTAGATATAGTGTTTTATGGAATGGGCATAGAGAAAGAAGTTGCACCAGTCATTGTGTTGGGCCACAAGGTTTGAATTTGGGGTGAAAGGCCAACTTTTCCAGTCATTAGATCTAGAAAAAGGTGCATGAGATTTAGCCTCCAAGTCCTTTGAACTTCGTGAATTCAGTTAGTTTTATGTGTTATAGAGAAAAAGGGGTCAAAGCTCGCAGTTCTGAAGTCTCGGAGAGGATCTACACCATAGATAAGGGGAGAAGTGTTTACCATTTTATTTTACCAAGGATAGATCAGAGTCATTAGATAAAGCCAAGAGAAGAAGGTAAAGCACAATGGGAAAGGCAGATCTCACCCAACAGATCTACGCATGGATGGTTTTGATTCATAGATCTCCCAACAGTTCTAAAATTCGACATTCGGGAGAAATGGAGTGAGATGATGCAAAAACTCCTGAAGTCTCGAAGTCTAGAGCTAATTCATATAGTTCATCAAAAGAAACATGTGTCAACAGATTGGTTAGTTCATGAATTCAACGTTCGGGAGTAATAAGGTGTGATAGAGTGAAACATCCTGAAGTCTCGATGTCCAGAGTTAATCTGGACCGTTCATGAAAAGAGACATGTGTCAGCAGATTGGCTAGTTTGAGAATTCAAAGTTTGGGAGTAATAAGGTGTGATAGAGTGAAAATGCTCAAAGTCCTGAAGTCCAAAGTTCATCTGAACCATTCATTAAAAGAGACGTGTGTTAGAATATCAGATTATTTGGAGTTCTACGCTTGGCAGAATTGGAGTGTGCTAGTGTGGAATTTCTCGAAGCCTGAGGTCTCAAAGACAAAGATCCGAAGTGGCATGGCATGATGACATCACCTAGGGTGATGTGGACCTTTCCTAGACATGCAATGTGCCACACTTGTAATTGTTGAAAATTGTACTATGTGGACCCTGGAAAGTAAATAAGTTCCAAAGTTCAGAGTTCAAGAGATTTGAGGAATGAAAGTGTAAAATATTCTAAAGCTCGAAGTCTTGAAGTGACATGGACTACTAACGTCACCAGGGATGATGTGGACACATGGGATGTGTGGCAGGTGTTAGTGAGTTAAGAACCTTTGGAAGATAGAAATGCCAGTTAGAATGTGACATGTGTTTCCCGTCATATTGGGACATGTGTCTGATTCTAGTATTTCTCCATGTGGCACTCCTCTCGAGCATGGATAGTGGAGCCCCTGATGAATACATAAATTAGTTAAAACATTGACGAAGAAGTTAACTAGATTGGGCCCACAATAAATTGACCCCAGTAGACGTGTGGTGCCAGATCGTGAATTATGGAGACTTGGTGCTCTAAAGGAAAGGTGTTATAGTTAGCATTAAGTAGAGAACTCCCAAAGGCTAGAGTTAATCTCAACTATTAGTCACAAGGGATGCGTGGCGTCATATTCCAAGGTCCAGAGACTTGGTACTCCGAAGGAATTATTTTCAAGTGTGAAGAATCCCAAAGGCCTGAAGGCCAGAGTCTACCTTGACCATTGATCATGGATGACATGTGGAAAAAGATTCCACAGTCCAGAGACTGAGAACTCCGGAGGAATTGTGTTACATTTTGCATAAATTCAAGAACTCCCAAAGGTTGGAGTATATCTCAAATATTGATCGCAAAGGATGTGTGGTGTCAGATCCTAAGGTCCGGATATTTGGTACTCCAGAGGAAATTGTGTTGCAATTGCTTGAGTCAGGAACTTTCGGAGATTGGAGTTAATCCCCATCGTCGACCGGTAGAGGGAACATGGAGGTAGATGTGGTATTTCAACGACTTGACACACATAAAGAATTGAGAGTATGGACATTTTGGAACTCTCGAATCCGAAGTCCCAGAGTTGATCATGGTTGTTGGTTATCAAAAGGGCATGGACCATTGATGTGTTGGTTGTAAGTTCGCCAATTCGACACTCCAAGATATTTTTTGTTATGTTCTTTGGAAACCATTGAACCCTAGAGTCTCGAAGATCCTATCTACCATAGATCTGAACAGAGAATGTGGACCATAGATCCACCATCCTCCATGAGTTCACTAGTTCAATGTTCTGTGATGTTTCTGATGTGCGGAAAGGGAAACCTCCAAAGATCTAGAGCCCCAAAGTTTCAAAGCTTCGGATAAGAACCCAACTATTAGCACTTGGTCATAGTTGTGGTCACATGAGAATTAAGGGATGAAGAAAAGGGGCTAGTAACCAAAAGTGAATTGGAGAACATAACAGGGATCAAAGATAGAGCCGTGGGGATTCTTGATCGACCAAGACTCGTAGAAAATGGAATATAATATTTTTTTAATCAGATTGGTTTATGTTATTATGGAAAATTATTAAAGACTAATAGCCTAACAAAATTTGGTTGACTGCACATTTTGCAGAGTTAACAATTCTCAAAAGCAAACTGAATTGCTCCATAGTGCAGATAAATGGAGGAGGCACATGATGCTTACAGTCAGGAGGATGAAGTTAGAGGAATGGATGTCCATTTGGGAGTGGAAGGAAAGAACTCCAATGGGCATGTAAATTAAGTAGATAAATATGTGGACATGATGAAAATCATTAAAAATTTTCAAAAAGATGTCCAAATTCACCAGGAAGATAATGAAAGGCTTAAGAGAGCCAAGAAACAACAAGAATATGTCAATATGAAGTTAATGTAGATCCTAGAAATAATTGAAAAGAAGTTGGATAACGGAAGTGGATCCAGCAAATCAGGAAGTCATAGGTCCCCTAATGAGGAAAGAAGAGAAATAAGTAGTAGCAGACATCACCAATACTCCCAAAGGCACTCCAAAAGAAGGCCACACAACAATTCAAGTCCATATCCTACCAGAAAGCATAGGAGATATGAAGTGGATGAAATGAAGGGTGAAATGAATAGGATCAAACCTCCTACTTTTGATGGAGGTCACTAGAAATATGAAGATGTTGATACATGGCTACTTGGCATGAGGAAATATTTCTAATTGCATAATTATTCCTCTCATGGAGAAGTAAGAATTGCAATCTATCATTTTAAAGGAAAGGCATCCATGTGGTGGGATCAACTTGTACAAGTGCAACACATCAGAGAAAATAATGTTACATGGAAGGAATTCAAGATAAATTTTGAAAATAAATACTTAACCAAGAGATACTATATCAAAAAGATCAAAGAGTTATTTGAACTTAAATTGGGCAGCATGTCTATAGATAAATATGAAAAGATATTTCTAGAGCTATTGAAGTATGTCTCTTTCATTAAGGATGAGACAATTAAGATCCAAATATATTTGAGTGGGATTCCATCTTTCATCAGTGATAAAATTCAGTATGGTGATCCTAAAACTTTGGAAGAAACCATAAGGAAGGAAAAGTGTTTATATGATCAACATAAAGGAAAGCCTACTTTACAAAATTATTGGGAAGACAAGAGGAAGTTTAAGAGGGAGTAGAGGCATAAGAGGAACAAGCCACCTTTTCAGAAATAGTCCTCAAGGACAACCAGTTTTGAGAGAGCCTGGGATGGATGAAGGAGATGGGCAAAGGCCAAGGCAGACACCTATGCAATGTTGGGGTTGTAAAGGAGATCATAAGTATATATATTTCCCTTATAGAAAGGACAAGGTGAGAGTTTTTCACCATGTTCAACAAGCATAAATAGTCGAGGACATGGGCAATAGACTACCAAGGATCTATGCATCCATGGAAAATAAGCAAGATGAGTTTCAATCACACATGATTGAAGTCAAAGGTATGACCAATAACCATGCCTTTACTATTTTAATTGATTAAGGGGCTATTAATAGCTATGTAGACCCTAAGGTAGTTGAAATATTTCAATTACCAAGAAGCAAGCATGGGAAATCTTGGCTGTTATAGTTGGCTACAGAAGCCAAGAGAAAGGTTGTTGAGTTGGTTAAATCATGTCCACTAGGCATGAATGGATTGAGTACCAGGGAATATTTGAACATATTTCCTTTGGGATCATATGATTTCCTAATTGGTATGGATTGGTTGGACCAACACCATGTCATATTATACTGTCATAATAAGGAATTCACTTTCCTGGATGAGGAAGGAAATTGGAGAGAAGTCTAAGGAATTCCCAGGGTAGTTACGGTGTGGGAAATATCAACAATGCAACTAAGGAAGTGTTACAGGAAGGGCTTCCAAATATTTGCATCCCATATGGATGAAGCACCTATGGATAAGGTGCTAAAATTGGAGGATCATTTAGTCCTGAAATATTTTGATGATTTGTTCAAAGAGATACCGGGGCTACCCCCAAAGAGAGATATTGATTTCTCTATAAATTTGATTCCTGGAGAAGCTCCAGTATCAAAGAATCCCTACCTGATGAGCACATGAGAATTGAAAGAACTACAAATGAAGCTTAAAGAACTTTTAAATAAGGGTTACATATGCCCAAGTGTGTCACCTTGGGGTGGCCTAGTGTTTTTTGTTAAGAACAAGGATAGGACCATGATATTGTGCATTGACTTCAGGAAGCTAAATAAAGTAACTATAAAGAACAAGTATCCTCTACCAAGGATTGATGATATCTTTGATTAGTTGAAGGTGTTATCACATAAAATCATCCATAGTCATGAGTAGTAGATATGAACTCAGGAGAGACGCCAGGTGTAGTCTGCAGTGGTCGAGGTCCCCCATGCAGTTCGATGTAGTGCTATCTCCAAGCGTAGTTGGAAGGTTTCCAAAGTTGGCAGGATGATAAAATATTTGGCGAGGGAACTAAAATAGCCCATGTGACCAGATCTCAAACTTCGTTCAGATCAATGGCCTAAAATCATTTCAGGTATGCAACATGATCGAGTGATAAAAGTCCTTGAGCAGGCCGAAATCCTAACCATGGTTTTTTGGGGAGGTTACATGGAGGAGGAGGGTGCATTCGGTCCCGAAAGCGGTGTGGGCCTAAACCACTTTCTGAGGTCTCAAATTTAATGTGTGCATATAATATCGTATCCGACAATTACAGGTGGTCGTCCGCTAATCATCTAGCTGCACTCTAATCCCGAGGAGGATTCAGTTAATGAGTAGGGACTAGTAGTTGAAACCTCAGCTCAATCCATAAATAGAAAGCATGGAAATTATGGCTAGGGAGACAAAGTTTTCATCCCAAGGTACAACAATTGACGATTTATTCTTGTAGGCCCATACTGAGCCAAGTTTGCATCTTATAGGAGGAAACATGCACAATCTGACAAAAGTCTGCACAGATATAAATCTTTGAATGGGATGGCAAGATCACACTCCTAACAGTTGTGAACCGAGCCGATTATAAATAGATCAGTTCTAGATTTTGTTATGGTCGTCAACTGGTTGAGCATAGCTCCCTATTTTGTAATATTTTGATAATATAATTGTTCTCTAGTTTTGTATGAGATCTGAGACTTCCACACTAATAGAAGTCAACTTCTTTCATCATCAGGTTTAAATCTTTGTTGAAACACTCGTGCATGGAGGATCCATACGAGGGTTGTAGTTTTATTGTAATGTAGGGTTGACTATAATGATGTTGTGACCTGTTTCATTAATGTTCTTTGTTACCTTGTTTCCTCTTATGCTGAAATGCTTGTGCATGGAGGATCCAAATGAGTTGTTGTACTCACATAGTAATGGAGGTTTGATTTTTATGTTGTTGTGACATATTTCAATGTCTGAAACTTGAGTTCAAGAGTGCTCTTGTACCCGTGTTTTTCTTCACCAAGTTGCTTGAAGGTCATATGCTCATGGAAGACTTGTCCACCTCTCTCACTAAGTCTTCCTTTTGCTCACCTTTAATATTAAACCACTGACTGTAGTTAATGAGGACCTCATTTCCCTATGCATTTCTTGTCTAGTTTATGTGTTAAAAAATTCTTGTACTAAGTTTTTACCATTTGACCTCCTTTCATAAACCTACCTCCACAAAAATTTCGATTGATACTAGGCTTATCCTCTTTCAATATGAGCGTGACTCTTAGTGCTAACATTCTTGGAACCGTTGTCGGGGACCGAATTGAAGACATTTCCATGGGATTGAATGACAAAGAAATTTAGATTCTGTAGGTGCATCAGAAATCAGTACCTTGAAGATTGCAACTTGCACCTAGCGACTCCATTGCTTCAGTTGTGGCTCCCAAAGGCAGACACATGAGGTCTACTCCATAGCTGCCACTGGAAACACCTGAAGCTGACCTAGAAAATATTATTAAGAAAGGAAATACCTCTCAAGTGTATATTTTAACCTTGTACAATATTTACTGCAAACAAATTTTTCAGTAAAAGAACAAAAAAGATACAATGGAAAATACAAACTTTACACAAAGATTTTTCCCCTAGAAACCCAAACCGGTAAAACTAACATATTCTATATTCATTCATAATGATACATTGTTTACAATATAATATACATATAGAAGCCAAGGACAACCAAAACCCTAACCCAATGACCTGGATTAGTCAACAACCCTAATTCCTTAATCCCAAATAGAAAACCATCGGAAAAATACCATGTGTCGAAAAACCACCTCAATATGTGACATGTTTCTCGAGGCAGAAAAAATAATTTTGGGGGCACTGCCCTCGAATCCCTGCACGCTCGACACAACTCTCAAACACTACTACTTGTGCAAAGAATATAACAAATACCCAACATCAAGAAGGGATTTCAACTGTTGTACCATGTGACTTTGGTAATTTACATGATTCTTCTTTTAAAACTCTAGTAGTTGCATCTAATTCTCCTTTTATACCATCTGTTGGAGTTTCCATAAGTTTAGATTTTGAAATATTTCCTGTTGAATTCCCCCCTTCTGGTCTTCATTTAGAATAATTTTTTGACACCCCTATTTCCCCTCATATTGTAAAGTGGTTTAGACAGAGGAGCTTAGAATATTTTCCCACTTTGGGTTTTCCTACTCCTCCTCCTATCAAAGTTGTTGTATCTAAAGAGGGGGAAAATTATTTTCCTCTGAACCCCATATTATTATTATCCAACACTCAATCGTTTCCCTTTTCCCCTAGAAATGTAGCTTCAGTCTTACCTGTCCAAACTCCATCTCCCCCTGGTTCTCCTAAAATTCACATCCGAATGGCAGGTGCTAATCCTCCTAGAAGTGGAATGGATTCCATAGTGGCTACTATATATTCCCCTATTGTTTTACCTAGGATTATGAATTCTCTCCCAGCTGGAGAATACCTTAAGTACATGCCCAAGTTCATAGGTGAGGAAGACATAACTACAGAAGAATTCCTTTCAACCTTTTACAATTATGCAAATAATCTTAATATTGAAGATGAAGATGTCTGGATGAGATTTTTTGTATAGATCCTTGATGGTGAGGCTAGGAAATGTTTTAGGAGTTTGACTCTAGGATCTATTGTTGGGATTGAGGCTCTGGATGATTCATTCTTAAGGCATTGGGGGGATAAAAAATATTTTCTTTATTATATTACATAGTTTGGGTCACTTAAAAGAAAAGAGGGGGATTTTGTTTCATACTTCTCAAAGAGATTTAAAAAGATGTATAATAAGATTCGCACTGAAATAAATCCTACAAAAACCTCTGCCAAGATTACTTATGCCAACGCTTTTGACCCTAATTTTTTCCTCCTGTTGAGAGAAAGAAGAGTTACCTATTTATCTCACATGCAATATGCATCCCTTCAAGTAGAGTCTAATATATTGGCAGCTAACAAGCTTAGGAGTAAATATGATAAAGAAAAAAGAAAAGGTAGGGTTGTATCTTCAACCTCTGATTCCTCTACTACCTCCCCTCAAGTGGATGAGTTGAAAAAACTGGTAAAATCACTTTCTGTAGAAATGGAGAAATTGAAATTTGAAGGAAGGCAGAGCTATAGAAAACCAAGAATGTTGATAATAGGGTTAATTTCATAAGACCCAATAATTCTCCTTAGATCATCCAAAGAGATCAAAGAAATAGGCATAGGGATGATAAAAAAATCTAATCTCCTCTCCAAAATAACCTTGTTGTTGATGAAGAAGGAGAGGAGGAAGATGTTGATTTGGAAATCCAGTTTCTTGGTGACACCTCCTCATCCCGCCATTTAACCCAATCTGCATATGAAGAGTCTCTCATGGAAAACCAACTAAATGAGCTGATAAAAGGGGAAAGGATTAGTGGAAATGCAAATAGATACAACCTCGGGTCCAAGAAGAAAGGGGGAGAGCCTGACATTCCTGATCAGCCTACTATAATAGTGAATCCTACTAAGGATGTGGCTGCCAACAACAAAGAAAAAGAGGCACAAAACCCCCAGGAAGTGGTTAAGATACCTATCCTAGAATTGAAGGAGATTCCGAAGCCTCCCTCATATTTTAGCTTTGAGAATGAGATTCAAAAGATTAAAATCCATGCACCTTTTTTAGAGTTAGTTAAGAATGAAGATTTCAAAAGGTACCTTTCCAAAATGTTGCAACCTGAACCTTCATCTCATCCCACAGACTCAGTCAACCTCCATGATGAAAAAATAGTTGTCATACTAGGGCCTTTGGTAGAGGATAGGGATGACTCCTCCCCTCCTTTCTATACCTCAATAAACATTCATGATAAAGTGTTGCACAACAGCTTGACAGATTCATGGGCATCTCACAATCTTATGCCTAACACTGTCATGGATGAGCTTGGGTTGGAGGTTACAAAAACCTACCATGACCTGTACTCATTTGATTCTAGGAAGGTTAAGTGCCTTGGGGTTAGTAAAGACCTACTTGTTTCCTTGTTCAAATTGCCAATGAAGAGTGTGGTCATGGATATTGTGGTGGCTGATGTTCCCCCTAAGTTTGGGATGCTCTTGTCTAGATATTGGATAAAAATAATAAGGGGGACTTTGCAGATGGATCTTTCATATGCCACTATTCTTGTTTTTGGAGGGGAACATAGAATGATTTATAGGGAAGAACGACTTTCTTACATTATCAGTGATGAAGCAAACCCTACCAACCACCCCATTTTTATAGTAGATATTGATTTAGGAACCAGTATGTTACAACTCATTGATGATCCTCAAATACCTATTGAAATAAAAAATAATCCCATCACCTCTTGTGAAGACCCTCCTCTCAATACCTCTATTTGGAAAATGTTTTTTGATGGAGCCTCTTCTTGGGAAAATGTCGGTGATGGAGTAGTCTTCATTTCCCCTACCCATGAGACCATATCTTTGTCTTACAAGATTGAATTTGAGGTAACAAACAATGTGGAAGAATATGAGGCTCTTTTTGGGGGCTTTAGGGCTGCCAAATCCATGAATATTGAGGAGCTAGCAGTGTTTGGAGATGCTGAGTTGATTGTTCATCAAGTCAAAAATTGGTATTAGGATAAGCACCCCAGGTTAAGGGCCTACAGAAATGAATTCTGGGATCTTGTTGATAGTTTCTTCTTGGATTTTAATATATATTTTTTCCCAATAGAGGAGAACACTTTGGAATATTCATTGGTTGTTTCAGAAAGTAAGTTCAAGGTCCCTTTGCCCCCAAAGCTCAAGTATGAGGTGGAAGTAAAATACAGACTTTCTATGTCTGACAATGTCAAACATTGGAAGGTTTTTGAGGATGATCTTGAGATAAAAATATTTCTTGATACTGTGGATGAATTTTATGATTTGCATATTGATCAAGATCAAGATACTGAATAAATCCCTCATGTTAATGTTTTTATGAATAAAATTGTTGACCATCATATTGTTCAGTTGCCTAGTAACTATATTCCAAAGGGACTAGTCCCTTTGGAGAGATTGTTTGACATAAATGATTTTGTTGTAAAGGTTAAAGGTTCAACTAAAAATGTTGATGTGACTAATGCAGTTTGGGAATAGAGGAAGACCCAACGTATGCTAAATTGTCTAGTATCTTATCAAAGTAACAAAGGGATGAGTATGTCAATATTTTAAAGAAGTTTATTGATGTGTTTTCTTGGAAATATGAATATTTAAGGACATATGACACAAAAATCATGGAACAAAAAATCTCTTTGAAAGAAGAGGCCAAACCTTTCAGGAAGAAACTCAAACAGAGAAATCCCATGTTGTTTCCTATTATGGAAAAAGAAGTGAAAAAGTTGTTGGATGCCCAAATCATCATTCCTTTGAGATATTCAGAATGGGTGGCTAACTTGGTGCCTGTGAGGAATAAAAATAGGGAAATCATATTGTGTGTTGATTTCATAAATTTGAACAAAAGCTCCAAAAAGGATAACTACCCCTTGTCAAATATGGAGCACATTTTGCAGAAAGCGACTAGTTCATCTAGGATGTCTATGATTGATGGCTTCTCTGGCTATAATTATATCTCTATCCTTCCTAAATATAGAGAGAAGAAAACCTTCACTACTCCTTGGGGCACATTCATGTATGCTAAAATTCCCTTTGGATTGATGAATGCAAGAGAAACCTTCCAACGAGCCATGGACATTGACTTTATTGGGGAGAAAGACAAATTTGTAGTCATCTATCTGGATGACATTACAGTGTTCTCAAATTCTGGCAAAGAGCATTGTCATCATTTGAATAAGGTCTTCCTAAAGTGTAGAAGGTTGGGTCTCTCCCTCAACCCTAAGAAATATTTGTTTTCTATGAAGGAGGGAAAATTATTGGGGAATATTGTGTCAGCAAAAGGGGTAAGAATTGATCCAAGAAGAGTAGAGGCCATCCAGTCCTTATCTTTTCCCATATCCAAGAAATATGTTAAGTCTTTCTTGGATAAAATCAATTTTCTAAGGAGGTTTATCTATAATTTCGTTGAGTTGGTTAAGTGCATTACAACCATGCTCAGAAAGGGAAGCAAGGTGAAATGGACTGCAGAGTCTAGAAATTATTTTGTCCAAATCAAAAGGGATTTGGTTGAAGCACCTGTGCTCATCATCCCTGACTATTCTAAGGAATTTCTCATTTTTTCTTTTGTCTCATTTGATTCATTGCTTGTTGTTTTTCTATAGAAAAATAAAGTGGCGTTAGAGCAACCTATTTTCTTTTTCAGCAGAGCATTGAGGGATGCATAAATGAAGTATGATATCATGGATAAGCATGCATATGATTTGGTCAAAGCCATCAAGGATTTCAAAATATATGTTTTGCACTCAAATATTTTAGCATATGTCCCTTTAGCCTCAGTAGAAGAGATATTGATCTAGCCTGACATAGATGGAAAGAGAAGCAAATGGATTGCTAAAATTCTAGAATTTGAGCTTGAAATGAAGCCCACTAAATTGGTAAAAGGCCAAGGTTTATCCAGGATGATGGAGAAATCAAACTACAAGGATTTAGGGGTTAATTTCATGAGCATAAAATCAAAAAAATAGCAAGCTGATATTTTTTATAAAGACTCTCATGTCAGTCTCAACCTGACATAATGCATCTGGTATAAAGACATCATATATTTTCTATAGAAGTTGAGGCCCCCTGATGGTTTGAACAAAAACTAGGTAATATCTTTGAAACTCAAAGAAATAAAGTATTGTCTCAATGATTAGGTTTTGTACTGGAAGAATTATCTGGGAGTTCTGTTAAGATGTATAGACCCACAGGAGGCCCAAAGAGCTATGAATGCTTTTCTGACAACTTACGTGGGGGACATCATTTCGGGAGGAGCATGGCTTATAATATCCCCAGAGCGAGATATTTATGGCCCAACCCTTTTACTGATGTTTGTGCAAGTATTAGAGCTTGTGTCCAATGCCAAAAGTTTTCTAGAAATCATCAACTGATATCTTTTCCTCTGAAACCTGTGGTGGTTTCTTGACCTTTTCAAAAATGGGGTATTGACTTCATTGGAGAAATCCACCTAGCCTCAAGTGTTCAACACATGTGCATTTTGAATACCAATGATTATATCTCCAAGTGGATAGAAGCCATTCCTACAAGAAGCTCCTCCCACATGGTAATCATTATATTTCTTGAGGATATCATGTCCATATTTGGTTATCCAAGTAGGATTGTTACAGACAATGTTACCTCCTTCAAAGATGAACCATTCATCAATTTCTGTGAACTGTATGGGATTACATTAACCCATTATGCTCCTTAGTACCCTTAGGGAAATGGTTTAGCAGAGTCCTCTAACAAGAGCCTCATAAAGATCATCAAAAAAAATTTAGAAGACAACAAGAAAGCCTAGGACTCAAAGATGAAATTTTCATTATGGGATGACAGAGTCACCACAAAGAGGTCATTGGGTTTTTCCCCTTTTTATATTTTATATGGGGTTGAGGCTATTTTTAATACTCAGCTTGCATTTCCTGTGACAAAATTCCTCCAGGACTATCAAGGAGAACCTAATGATATGGTCAAGAGGATACAATAGCTCGTAGAAGTACAACAGGATAGGGAGAAACTCCTTGATAAAGCTCAGGATCACTGATGGAAAATAAAAAGAGCCTTTGAAAAGAGGGCGAGCAAAGAAAATTTTCAGCTAGGGGATCTAGAGCTCAAGTGGGATTTCCCCAAGCAAGAAAAAGGAAAACATGGTAAAGTTGAAGCCTTATGGATTGGTCCTTTCAAGATTTCTGAAGTATTTTCAAATAGAACCTATAAGTTTCATATCTTGGAGGATTCTGAAGTTTTTAGTGGCCCTATCAATGGCCACTTTTTGAAGAAATGTTTTTTCTAAGCCACGATTGGCTTTCCACCATTGTAATTACCACTTTATTTTTATTTTTTGGTATTAATAAGTGACTCCATGACCCAAAGTCTAAGGAACTAAAACTGTGCACTCTTGATAGCCCATAGAGAGCAGGCCATCCCCTATGGAGCGAAATGTTATCACATAAAATCATCCATAGTCATGAGTAGTAGCTATGAAACCAAGTGAGTAGGGAGGTGTAGTCTACAACGGTCGAGATCCCCTGTGCAGTTTGATGTAGTGCTATCTCTAAGCGTAGTTAGAAGGATTCCAAAGTTTGAAGGTGGATAAAATATTTGTCAGGGGTGATAAAATACCTGACGCACCCAGATCTCAGACCTCGTTTAGATCAACGACATCAAATCATTTTGGGGACGCAACATGCTTGGGCGATAAAAGGCCTTGAGTGAGATGAAATCCTAAACATGGTTTTGTGGGGAGGTTATGTGGTAGAGGAGGGTGCATTTCTGTCTCGAAAGTGGTGTGGGCCTAAGCCACTTCCCATGGCCCCGAAATGCACATGCGCATATAATATTGTATCCGACAACGATGGGTCGTCGCTCGCTATTTGTCCAACCACACTCCAATCTCGAGGAGGATTCAGTTAATGAGCAGGTACTGGTAGTTGAAACCTCAACTCAGTCCATAAATATAAAGCATGTAAATTCTGGCTAGGGAGACAAAGATGTCATCCTAAGGTACAACAATGGATGGTTTCTTCTTGCAGGCCCATACCGAGCCAAGTTTTCATCTGACAAGAGGAAACATCCATAGTCTGACAGAAGTCTGCATAGATGTAATATTTGAATGGGATGGTCAGATCACACTAGTGGTAGTTGTGAACTGAGGTGATTATAAATAGATCATTTCTATATTTTTTTATGGTCATCATCTTGTTGAGCAAAGCTCCCTATTTTGTAATATTTTGATAACATAACTGCTCTCTAGTTTTGTATGATATCTGAGAATTTCACATTAATAGAATTCAACTTCTTTCATCATATTGTTTAAATATTTTTTGAAACACTTGTGCATGGAGGATCCAGATGAGGGTTGTAGTTGTATTGTAATGTAGGGTTGATTATAATGTTGTTGTGACCTGTTTGAGTAATGTTCTTTGTTACCTTGTTTCTTCTTATGTTGAAATGCTCGAGCATGGAGGATCCAGACGAGTTGTTGTAGTCACATAGTAATGAAGGTTTGATTTTTATGTTGCTGTGACATATTTCAGTTTCTGAAACTTGATTTCAAGAGTTCTCTTGTGCCTGATTTTTTCTTCACCAAGCTACTTGAAGGTCGGATTCTCATTGAAGACTTGTCCACCTCTCTTACTAAGTCTTCCTTCTGCTCACCTTTAATCTTAAACCACTGACTGAAGTTAATGAGGAACTCATTTCCCTATGCATTTCTTTTCAATTTTATGTGTTAAAACATTCTTGTACTGATTTTTGTCCATTTGACCTCCACTCATAAACCTACCTCCACAAACATTTTTATGGGTACTGAGATTATCCTCTTGCAATATGATGGCGACTCTTAGTGCTAACAAAAGGATGAAAGTATATTTTCAAAGATAGATCTCAGTTCAAGATACTATAAGGTAAGGATTAAATATGAAGACATCAACAAGACTACCTTTAGGACAACGTATGGTCATTATGAGTTCATAGTGGTGCCATTTGGGTTATCAAATGCACCAGTTGTTTTCATGTGCTTAATGAATGGTGTTTTCCGAGAATATTTAGACAATTTTGTTATTGTATTTCTGGATGACATCATTGTATATTCCAAGACAGAAGAAGAGCACAAGAAACAATTGAGGATGGTGTTACAGCTGCTAAGAGGGAACCAACTATTTTATAAGTTGAGCAAACTCTCATTTTACAAAATTCGAATTCACTATTTGGGGCATATAATATCTGAAGAGGGAATAATAGTAGACCCTGAAAAGATTGAATTCGTTAAAGGGTGGAAAAAACCTAAGAATGTGATAGAATTCATGTGCTTCATGGGTCTAGCTGGCTACTACAAGAGATTCATTACATTATTTTCGAGGATTTCTCACCCGATTACTTGAAAAGAAAAGGGGTATAATTTCAATGGATAGAAGAATGTGAAAAGATCTTCCAACAATTGAAGCACATGTTAACCAGTGCTCCAATTTTGAATATTGTAGATCTGAATGAATATTTTGTGGTTTTCACAGATGCATGTAGAGACGGAATGGGTGGAGTCCTCATCCAGAATTGGTTTTTGATATGTTTTGAATCCAGGAAATTGAAAGAGCATGAAAGGATATACACCACTCATGATTTGGAGTTTGAATCCATAATTCACTCCTTAAATAAATGGAGACACTACCTCATGGGAAGGAGGTTTGAGCTGAGAACAAACCATAATGGTCTAAAATATTTTTTTGATCAACCTACTTTAAATTCTAGGCAAAGAAGATGGTTGGGATTCCTCTGTGAATATGACTTTGATATCAAGCACATCAAAGGAAAGGAGAAAAAAGTGGTTGATTCACTCAACAGGAGAGTGCATGAACTACATGTTACAACCATCAACATGTATCAAACCAATCTTAAAGACAAAATTTTGGAAGCTACAAAAGATTATTTGTAGTACATGGAAATGGTAATAAAGTTACAAAAAGGTAAGATGCTACAAAAAATAGAAGATTATAGATTGGAAGTGGATGGAATACTCCTATAGAGGAACATAATTTATGTACCCAATTCTCACGAATTGAGGAGTATGGTCTTGAAAGATATGAATAATGTGCCTTATGTTGGGAACCCTGGATATCATAAAACAATGGCAACAATCAAGAACCATTACTATTGGCCAAGCATGATGAAATAAATTGCAGAATAAATCGCCAGATGTATGGAGTGCCAAAGCGTAAAAAATAAACATGGACACCCAGCTGGGTTGCTACAGTCGTTACCCATCCTTGAGTGGAAGTGGGAAGTCCTGACAATGGATTTCATCACAGTATTACCCAGAAAAAAAAGCAACACAATTCCATCATGGTGGTGCTGGATAAGATTACGAAGGATGCCCATTTTATTCCATTGAAAACTACTCATAAGGCAATTGATGTTGTTGATATTTATATGAGGGAAGTAGCATGATTACATGGTATTCCCAAGACAATTGTGTCTAACAGAGACCCAAAATTTACTTCGAAGTTTTGGAGAGGATTATTCAAGGGGTTCAAAATGAACCTGAACTTCAGCACAACCTATCATCTTGAGTGTGATGGACAAACAAAAAGAGTAAATCAAGTGATAGCAGATATGTTAAGAATGTATGTGATGGAAAAATCATCCAGATGGGAAGATTACCTACACTTGGTAGAGTTTGATTACAACAATGGGTACCAAGCATCACTAAAGATGAGCCCATTTGAAGCACTTTATGGCATAAAGTTCAACACACCAATAAGCTGGGGCAACCCAGTCGATAGAGAAATAATTGGGCCAGAGTTGCTCAGGGAAATGAAAGAGAAATTGTTAAAGATAAAGAAGAATTTGAAGGTTTCCAAAGACATGCAGAAAAGCTATTCTGACAAAGGAATAACCCACAGAGAGTTTAAAGTGGGTGATCATGTTTTCTTGAAGGTGAAAGCCAACAAATTTCCCTGAAGCTGGGAAATTGTTCCAAGTTGCAATTAGATATTGTGGATCGTTTGAAATTCTAGAAAGGATTGGACCAATAGCTTATATGCTTGCATTTCTATTCATAACATATTTCATTTCTCATTTCTCAAGAAATATATACATGATGCTAATAATTTGATTGATTGGAATGTGATTCAGGTGGAGAAACAAGCCACTTTACAAAGTGCATCTAGTGTGCATACTGGACTAAACAATCAAGCATCTATGGAATTGATCCATAAGGATTTTAAAGGTCCAGTGGATATAGTACGGTCCTGGGGACGCAATATGGGAGCATGAAGATTTCATGTGGGAAGAATACTCACATCTTTTTGAAGATTTTGAAAATCTTGTTGATGTTGTGTAAATGAGTTGCACTAAGGACAGTGCAAATATAAGGGGGGTGGGGGGATTGTAATATCCCAAGGATGAGCCCCAGTTATAATTATGAATGTAACATGTTTTGTAGACCTGTGAGCCAAGTAATTATAAGCTGGTAGGCTTATGTGTTTATTAGGCCGGAGAGCCTAGATGTTAAAGCCAAAGCGCCTTTTTTGTACATGTAAATATTCATATTATCAATATAACAACATCTATGCATGTATCCTAACCATGAAGAAAGAGTATGGGGGACTAACCTCCACTAGGATGGGTAAGGGAAGGGGGGCTGAGAGGCTAGGAAAAGGGGCTAAGCTTGAGGGCTTAATCCAAGGGAATATTATAATGTATTTTCTTAAATTACTAAAGTTTGGGAAATAAACCTAGTTATCCTATGTTCCTTTTGGGAGAGGAACAAGTTCCAAGTGGAGAGGAACGTGCTCCTAGAGATCCAAGTGTCATCCAAGATGCATGGAGGTTTATGTGGGAAATTCCATCTTTGTGGGGGTTCACGAGGGGCATTATTTCTATATTTTCCTCATGGGTTCACACTCAAGATTTAGGTACAAATTCATTTTCTCACCATCCTCGCTCTCAACATTCTGACTAGGCTATCCATTCATTTCCCTGATTCACCCACGCACTGAGAAAGCACATAGTGAGTCGGTCCATCATTTTCGAACCATAACCATCCTGAATCTATGAAACAAGCTGGAAATGATATATTATTGAACCCGTACCCTGTGGGTTTCCTATGTTTCACTATTTCCCCTTGTCCAAATTCTATTTTTTTCATCACCTTGCATGTGTGTTGAGAAGTGGGAGTGAAGAAGCAGGTTTTCATGCCCGTGGATAGAAGAAGTAGGCTGCTAGACCTGTGAGATACTCTCTCCAGGTGAGAGAGGTTGATGTGATTAAAGAAGAAAGTTGTCAGGCCTATAAGAAACTCTCTCCAGGTGAGAGAGTGTGCTGAGGAAGTGAGTTATCCTGTGAGAAACTCTCTCTAGGTGAGAGAGTGTGCTAAGGAAGTGATTTCTCCTATAGGGAGTCCAGTAGTAGCTATAGGGTTTTGAGAATTATTCTCGGCCAATTGTTGAAGCCCTGAAAGGGAGGTGTAGTAGCCGATGAACTGTGTGGCAGTGAAGGTGTATGCTCCTGGGGTGGGATATGCATGTGGAGAATGAGAGTCTTTGAGTGGTGGGCGTAAGTGGATCCTTGGAGGAAATCCTTCTTGTTGTACTGTGAAACTTCCTATTTTCCCTTCCTATCCTAGGAATCCCTTTCCCAGTGGAGTTTAGTCCTAGCTCAGGGGTGACCCACTACTGAGAGTGATAAGTAGCATGGTCTAAGGCTGGGAGGTCTATGGAAGGTCTACATGCAGTTGATGTACTTCAATTAAGAGATAAATATCATTTATGTGCTTAGTGGTTAAATGATGTATTTTAGTGCATGTCTATGATTCTTGTAATAATATTATGTGTTTCGTTGCATGTATGTTTCTACATTATCTCTTTTATTTATTGTTAAGCTATATGTGTTTTATTCTCAAAATAGCTCTGTTTTCCATTACCCAATAGGTCTATGTCTGGCCATGGACAATTTTAATTACCTATAAAAGAGCTTAAGACCGCATGTGTTTGAGGTAGTGTTACCCAACAGAGGTTGATGGTAGGGGATGTTACAAAATGGTTTTAGATCAAGAAGATGTTTACAGAGTGATGTTTCATGCCCTATTGGCAGATGGAGACATTACAGTAAATTCTCTCGTCTCTTACTCAACTATTATTAAACTGTCAAGAAACAATAACCTTTACTCATCGTCCCTTTATCTTCTTTTATAGTCTGATACCAACTGTTATCTTCTTCTTTTATCCCAAACCTCTTGTCTAATCCAATTGTACTCACATTGAATTCTTTCCACACTCTACAATAAATTTTGATTATTTCATGGATCATGGTCTAGATCTTATCAATATGTTATGGTTTTTTCGTTGCTTTCCATTTATGACTACGCGTCTCAACTACTTCATCATTGTGATTTCTATTTAATGTTTGTTCCATAATGTGTGTTGTTTAATACTTTTCTTGTCCTCTGAGCCGATATTTTTCATTCAATACTCCTTCCTACTCGCAATCTCCATGACATTTTATAGTTTTATCTCCTTATTAGTTTAACCTTACATATAACTTCAACCTTCAAATTATTTTATTTTTTCTTTTATTTTTCTTTATATAAAATACTATAATACAAGTACTCTGGTACACATATTGCATGCTCAAAATAGTGAACAAAATCATGATTGTCCCTATACAATTTCAACCAACTACCATTAACCAATCCTTCCATTATTTCTCCATTCAGTGATTCCAAATGAACACCACATATATCTATCACAAACCTTATCACATATGGACCTAACCAATGCATATGAAACTTCCCAGGGTGCTGCAAAAACTTGTTTTCATAAAGAAAAACTAATTCTCTTGTCTAGAAATTATTTTGTTCAATGTGTTGGTCATGACAGAATTCCTTGCATGATTTATGAGCTGCTGATAAAATCTTGTGATAAAAAATTCTTCTTCCAATTCTACTATCTCTGATAGTCTCTTCTCCACTGTGCCATAATCTCTAATGTCTATCAGCATGACAATGTCCATACTCGACACAATGAATTCCATAGGAGTAACTGATTCCCGGACATACACTAATTTGAATAGTGTTTGTCCTATCAAATTCTTACTTGTAGTCCTATACACCCATAAAAATCCTGGAATCCTGAGGTCCTAGTCATCTCGAATTACATTACACACCTTTGTTGATGCATGTTCTAAGATCTTATTGAATAATTTTATTGTCTCATTTTATGGAGGATGATACAATGTACTCTTCTGATGATGAACCTAAAACTCCTCTGTCAAATTTGCAATCATATTATTTAGAAAATGGTTTCCCTAATCACTCATAATTATTTTGGGGAATCCAAACCTTGTAACTATAGTTTCAAACAAAAATCACCCAACTATGTTCGTGCTGCAATCTTTGGATGGTTCTTGTTCATCCCATATGGTCAAGTAATCTATTGTAGTAATGATGTATCTGAATCCTAGCCTCTTTTTTGGTCAATTAATCGGTTAAA
>CBVK0100043438.1:0-13650 GCA_900067695.1 Picea abies | reverse complement strand
AAACCCATTTATAAAAAGTCTATAATGTCACTTGTGGTACTAACAATATCTCATCTCTCATGGAAGGCTTCCCAAGTCTCTGACAAACATCATAGGTCTGAAAAAATTCTTTTGCATCCTTATGAAGGGTAGGACACTATAATACTATGCACAAAATATTCAGAGCTCTCACATTTATTGCATAATGGCCTCTTGCAACTCCTTCATGCACTTTTGATAATATCATATGTCTTTCCTGCTCCAATACACATCATCTAAGAATACTATTTGCACCTAACTTGTAAAACTTTCTTGCTATTAGTTGATAGTCTACCACCATCACTACTAACTACTTCTTTCATGCAAAAATAATCTCAAGTAGGCCTATCCATATGCTCAAGAACTGGACCATGTCTTCAAAATAATCATTGACCATTTTTACTACAAATATGTGTGTATCCGGTATATTGTCAACCAAGTTTCCTGCATCTTCTCCTAATAGTATGTGCAATAAGTGATTAGGTTTTGAATTAAATTTCCCTTGTTTCACAATTACCTCAAATTCATATTCTTGAAACAATAATAGCCATCTTCATATTCTCCCCCCCAACACTGGCTTATTAATTAGGTACCTTAGTGCATAATGATCTGTGTACATTTTAAAGTGTGAATCCAACAAGTAATGTCTAAACTTATGCAATACCTACACCATTGTTAATCCTTCACATTCTATAGTAGTATAGTTCTATTTTTGATTTGATAAATTCCTTATTGCAAATGTGATGGGATGATAAATATCTCCTTCTCATATCTGAGCTAACACTATGCCTAAAGCTACAAATGACATATCCACATGAACATGAAACTCCTTCCAATTTGGAGATTTCAAAATTGATATAGTAACCAATTTATTCTTCAAAGTATCTAAACCTTTATGACATTCCTCATTCCATTGAAAGTTGTTCTCCTTCTTTCACAATTTTTCCATTGAGGTTGTGATCTATGCATATCTCCTAATGAAATTTATGTAGTACCCTATATGACCCAATGTTTCTCATAAATTTCACACTGAATTCGGCGGAGGTAAATAAACAATCACATCAATCTTCACAGGATCTACTAAAATCCTTCTTTACAAACTACATGGTTGATTTCGATACCAAACAACACACAAAAAATGAACTTCTTCAAATTCAAAGATATTTGAAGATGCCTACACCTATCCAACATCAAGCATATAGTCTCAACATGATATTTCAACAAGCTAAACATTGTCTGATCATCTAAGTATACTTCTAATAAATTATGAACGAATATTTTAAATGCTTCTACAACCACTCTAGAGAATAATGCCGGTGCATTATTCAATCCAAAATGCATCATGATATGCTAGTAACTTCCCTATTCTCTCACAAACGTAGTCATATATCTATCTTCTTGTGCAATCTTGATCTGATGATACCTTGAAAATCCATCACTGAATGAATGCGCTTCATGTCCTCCTACATTCTCTAACACTTCATATGTAAATGGAGTAGGAAACAAATCATGTAAGAACACATCATTTAATTTCCTCAGATCTACACAAATTTTGATCCCTCCTGTATTCTTATCCTGAAACACCATTGGACTAATACAATATGATTCTACATCAGGTTTGATAATTTCATCTTCCAACACCCTGCCTATCTCTTCTTTCACCTTTTTATTATATATCGGGTTCAATATGTATGGTCTCTAATTCACTGGCTTAACATCTGACTTCAAGGGATTCTTCATCTCTCCTAACTCACCAAGAATCCCTTTCATTTTGGAAAAAGTAGTTGCAAATATGTCTTGATATTCACACAATAAATACGTTATCTTCTCAATAGTTTCTTCGTTCCAATAGTATCCCATGTTTGCAAATTTGAGCTTATCTTTTGTACTAATATTTAGTTTTCCTGTTCTCAATGGTTTTGCACACAAAACATATTCAACATTTGGTCCTTCTACTTCCCACTCTCCTTCCATTTCTATTATTTGCACATTTATTGGATCTTCATCCTCCTCTTGGTCTTCTTCAACAACATTATTATACTACAAAAATTGTTCAATTGTCACAGTATATCTATGCGTGCTACATACAAGTACCATTTCTATTGAGTATTCTAATGTAAAAATATTTTTCTTGATGACCTACAAGGCTGATTCAATAAAATGAGCATTATATTTAAAACTAAAAATTACCTTGAAGTTCCGAGTTAATTCTTCCAAGTCTATTGTTTCTTTGAGCACTTCCAGTTCCAAATACCAATTCTTTGGGATTGTGTCCAAGGTGTGTAAAACCATGTTTGTTTGTTCGTTACTAGGTACTTTACTCGATGTCGGAATGCACTTTGTAACATGATCAATCAAACATCCCAATCTTATATACTTCTACATAGTATATTTGTTTTCTATCTTGGACTTGACCTATAATATCCTTTTTCACTACTACCAATCTCTTATTCCATCCTTATTTGCAACCCACCATCTTGATGAGGTCACTTTTATCACGGTGTATAAAGATAGTAATCTCTATTGATATGATATTTCAAGTTCAAATTATATTATAAAGGAAGCTACATCACTTAGTTTTTCATACCTCGGAGAATCATATATCGTAGTTCCAATCCATCACAACGTGTAGGTAATCCAAGCACATTTCCTTGTATAAACTTCTTGCAATATCCACTACCAATTCTCCAAATCTTCTTTTGAATCTAACATGCATGAACTAATACTTCTCCAACTAATTAGACCATATTTTGTAGTATTTACATAATCATCCATCCACGTGGTCATGTTAGATAGGTTATCGATATATTTTCCCTTTATTGGTTCTGCATGCCTTCTTCCTTTAGTAGGATCCAATGACGGGACAACCTTCAAGTATTCTACTTCAAATATCATATGTCTCTTGTTTATATCAATTTTATTCTATATTCCAAAGTCCCAATCAAGTCCAACAAGTGTTGGTTAAGGGGTTCTACCACTATCTCAATCACTTCAAAATCGACCAAGCTACACACTCCCTCAATACTAACACTTACCCTTATTAGCCCTCCAATTGGAAAAATCTTATGCCGATTTACTAACCTCAATTTAATGGGGAATGATATCAACTTAGGCTTACCCATGATTTACCAGGTCTACTTTGGGATGAAAATTACATCATAACCTAGATCCAAAATAATATTGTCCATGTCGTAGTCTCCTATTTGTGCATTGAGTCAAAACTCCCTATTTATTCTCTTCTTGTGGTGCACCTGGTTAACTTATCGATGTGTGAAATGTATCTATTTATCTTGGGAACAAGGATCAATCATTCCATGCAGGATACTCAAAGAATACTCATCCTTCATTAGCTCTAAACAATGTTTAATAAAAAATTTCAAAGTTCTTACATTGTCAACTTTCTTTTCTGAATGGTCATAGACCAGTGGAATATCATACAGTAATGGCTTGCCATACAAAGGTGGTGTGGTTGAATTCTGTTATCCATTCTTCTCCTATCACTTCGTTCCTTTCTTGCATATATGTCTCTTTCTCCTTTATAGGGTCAAACAACAGAGGAGGTTATGCTACTTTTCTAACCCACTAGTGGATCATATTTCCTTGATCTATCACATCAACTCCACTTCTTCTTCCTTTGTGGGTAACCACTTATATCTTGCAGTGTTCATTGTTTTTCTCTTTTGTTATCATATATACATTCAAGTTCCTATTTTATTTCCAATTTGCGATTAGTTGTGGGAAATCCTTCGTTGCATGGTCTAGCTGTCTGCAATATGTGCACATCGTGCAGGGATTTAGATAGACTCCTTCCAAATTTCTAGGATGATTACAATTATACCATATAATTGGTATTCTTCCTCTATTGAATCCTCCTCTTCCTCCTTCATTATAACCTCTTAGAGTATTATACTATGGACATCCTCCTTTAGATTATTCTCCCTGGACTCTATATGCATTTGCGATGTGCTCTCTCATTAAATCAAATGTGTGACAATCTTTATCTTCATGTCCCACTAACTTACAAAATTTACAAAACAAGCTTCTTGTGGTTCTATGATATTTCTTCATTAATGGAAAAGAAGTAGGGTGGTGGCCCATCGTCTTGAAAATCTCACACCATACCCCTAATGGGTTCAGATCTCTTGTATTAAAATATTACTAAAAATATGGACATTCATTCTTATGATGACCTTTTGTTCTACATGTGACACACCAAACTTCCTCGTTGTTGTGGATAAATTCATGAATGTGTACACAAACAAATCTCCCTAGTTCGAGAACCCAAAACAAGAACAAAACAAGACAATACAAATTCCTTTCCTTAGATTTTAGAATCGAAATGAAAGTAGATAAGTAGTTTGTACATTTTATCCAAAGTTTTCCTTCATTAATTGAAGATCCAAGTTTTATTCCAAAACCTTTTGCTACAGACCTGCATCAAAATCAAATAGAACAAGTGAAAGAAAAAATACTAAAAGTATTTCAATAAATCTATGTAGATGGCCAAGAAAAAATACAATAAATAAGATGTTTAAGATTTATAGGAAAGGGGAAATACATTTGTATTAATAAATAAGGAAAGAACTTACAACCAATGCTTCGACATTGACAAACTATTTCGAGTGGTTCAATGATTCAATACCCATGTTGTATCCATGAATTCCATCACCATATCTTGATAAATTTGACACCACTAAATATCTTAGACTCAAAATGAGACTCACAATCTCTTATTCACAAATTAAAAGCTATTCTCAATTCACCATCATCTCATTACCTATTCCTTATTGGCCTTTTTCTTTAGAATATGCATCCATTTTTAGATTGGAAAGGAAGTCATGAGCAGGTTAGGATGAGAGGCTAGTATCTCACGAAATCAGGAGAGATGGGTAAGATCCAAACCAATAAGAAAACAACTCATCATCGAAGTTTCTCTTCTAGAAGCTTCGAGCATTTCTTCTTTTTTTCTATGTACAAATGTTGTCACACCTTTAAATAAAAACAACAAGTGACGTTGTCGCACCTGCTAGTGATGTAGCATGCAAAAAGTGAGGTTGTCGCACCTTTCTATAAGGAAATAAGTAATAATATTGTAATTTATGGATTTTTTAAAGTTGATCCTCCTAAAGAAGACTTTATTTGAATTCCTCCTCCAAAATTTTGTGCTTTAGATGTTAGAGAATAGGCAGTGTTGGTCCTAAAGTATGCATCTGACTGCTAAAGGGAAGAGCTAGGCCCCCTCAAGTTTTGAATGAATGGTTTTTTTATTTTGTTGGTTAGTTAAAGGGTTGGTTTTACCAATACAAGAGCATGGTTGGGTTGGAAAAATGATATAGATGAGGGTTATACTTGGTTGGTGGCACACAAATGATATACAAGGTAAATTCGAGAGGTAAAAACAAAGGGAAACAACAAACCATTCAATGATGCAAGATGTTTAATACTTAAAATATCATTTCAAGACATTAAACATGTATCAAAAACACAATTACTCCCACAGGTGGCAATAAAAACAAATATTCACAAATAATTAGTTGTTTTACATGTTTCACATTAGTAAAGATAAGTTATACAAGAGCTGAAGGAAATGAAATGTACTTCACATAGATAAAACACTGCATTCAAGATAAGATAAAAAACACATGAATATTTGGACAAAAACATTGTCATCAAGAGTATATTCACTAGGTAGAGATCTTTAATCCATGCATAGAACATGTTCAACTAGTTGATGTATTGATCTTCTTTCCCCAAAAAACTAAACCCTCAAAACAAACAAAAACTACATATTTATCAGAGTTGGAGAGGATCTCGTCCATCTAGGACTGAGGCTTAACTCTACACTACTAGTTGTAAAACAACTTATTAACTTATCTAAATATTATTGGATTATGGTAATGTATAATTAAAACTTAACTTAACAAAAAGGAGTGGTTCTTATCACACATAAAAGACCACTTATTAACATAATCAAAATAGTCTTCAAGTTTGAACAACTAAAAACTACTACTAGAAATAAACTATATTGATGCATATGTTGGAGTGAACTAAGATTTAACATAAAATGACTAGGAGTGACAAAAATGAGTTCTGTATCGAGCACTTTCATCCATACATGTTTTTGGAGGCCACTGGGACATGAATGGATGTGTTGACAACATTTTTCTTCATATTATTTGCTTGAGGAAGCGGTAGGTCTTCTGGTGATTTTTCTGGATTCCTCGATATTCCTTCTGTAGTCTGGATTATAGTTTCTTTGATTCCCAATTATGGTGTTGCAGAGTCCAGATTCTAAATCTTATGTCTTGTACTTGTTGACTATCACCAATATGCTCTGTCTCGACCATAACTGAACCTTCTTCTTGTTTTTCTCTCTGATGCATTGGTCATGGTATTCTAGTGTTCTACTTCTCCTCGTGACTTTACTTTGATGATTTGGCTTAAAATCCAATTTTGTTGCCACGTGTTGCTCTCAGATTGGACCCTAGATGTGATATAAGAAAATGATTGTAGAAGTTATCAAGCGTGGCTTGGATCCACACTGCTCCAACTTCCTCAATCAACCATCAATCACCACATACTTCAAAATCTATACCATGGTTTTAGTTGCGTAACCACTCTAGGATATTAACATTCACGTTCCTTTTATTTCTAGAATGAATGTGAACTATCAATCAATTTTGGAATCTATGATCTGGGTCACCCTACTACTTTAGCTCCCCTGCTAAAGTTTTATCCGTCTACCGATTTTAGAATTCTTCTACCCATATTTAGAGATGGCACCAATTTTTGCATTCATGAGATTTTGAATGCAGAGCATGAATATTTCCTAGAGGATGATCTCCCAGAGTGATGTGGTAGTATGTTGTCACAATTAACGATGTGTCATAAAAGGAGAGTGACATGTGTCACCTAGAAATAGCACAAATGATGCAACCAGAGGGCTAGAAATGAGTGTAACATGTCCTAACAGATGAATTCAATGTGTCATCAACAGATGAATACCATGCATCTCAATAGATAAATTACACATGTCTTAGGCTCTTCGATGTTTAGGATCTTCGATAATTCGACATTTCAGGTCTCAGGAGCTCTAGGGAACTGCGCTTTCTCTGGATCGAAATCTCCCAGACTGATAATATCCTAGATTCATTAACCAATACTTATGCTAATTAACTCATGATTAATATATCCTTAAACATTTCGGGACTTCAGGACTCTAAATCTTCTGGGTTTGGGAGCTTCTAAATGTAGAGTTTGAGAATCTCCAAGACTGACAATCTTCCAGATCTGATGTAGTGATGTGATGTGAATTGATGATGTGTCACAGAAATAAGGATGACATGTGTCATCTAGAATAGTAAAGATGAAGTGAGCAAAGGTGCTTGGAAAGGGTGCCACATCTCATGACTGATGACTACCACGCATCTCCAGCTCTTTGAGGTTCGAGAGATTTTGAATGAAAATTCTATATACCTCCTGAAATCCTTGACTCATAGAGTGACATGGAACTTTGGGGCTCCAATCCTTTGGGAGACTGAGTTTGTTATGCATCGAAATTACCTGGAATGATAATCTCTCAGATATGATGTATCCACATGATGTCACTGTCGCTGATGTGTTTGCATGAAAGAAAGTGGCAAGTGTCACCCAGAAATGAGCAGATGACGTAACCCAAATGACCTAAAATGAGTTCCATGTGTCACCTGGAATCAACCGACAAGTGGCATATGATGTTAGATAAAACAAATTCTTTACCACTTTAGAAATTTGGGGCTCTAGGGATATGTGTTTGTTCTGTATCAAAACCCCTCGGATAACCATGCTCACGAAGTGACATGGTAGTTAGGGCCCACTCCAACACTTCAGAGTTCCAAATACTCAAGGATTTGTGAATACAAAGTATGAATATCTCTTGGATGACTGACCTCCCAGAGTGACATGGTAGTTTGGGGATTTAGCATTTCGTCACTTCGAAGGTTCACGCTTGTTTCGGATTGAAATCTACCAGACAAAAAACCTCATGAAGTGATGTGGCAGTTCGAGACTCCGACCCTTTGGGGCTATGGTACTTTAGGGGTTCGCACTTGTTGTTAAACCCCGTGCAATTTTGAAACTCTGAATGCATGAGAGTCATTTATTTGAACTGGTTGTTGGATCTCCACGGTTAAAAATTGAACCTGTCTGTTTGCTTACAATATAAGCCCGATATCGACTGCTCCAAATTGCTTCATTTTTATTTGGATGTTTCTTGTGAAAACAAAGGACTTGGTCGACCTGATGAATGCTCAATCAATGGTAAACACAATGACAAATATTTCGAACCCAAACTATGACATGTAATTATATTTCAAGAAAACATAAATAATTGGTGCAAAGGATCAATCAAGAAATAAAATGATAAAAAATTGAGTCACTTATTAATGGGAAACTGACTTAACCAACCAGAAGAGGAGTAATTTTGATGAAGGTATAGGGGAATGAGAGAGGAGGGGTAGGGATGTAGACCTAAGTTACGACTTTGGCTCTAACCGAGGATAACACTTCCCTATGAGGTACTATGAACAACAGATAAGTGCCTTGGAACTCAATAATGTTCTCCCACATTCCTTCTCTTACCTGTGTTTCTGTCTGTCAACCATGTATATCTTCTACTATCTCTTAGCCATGCATCTTATTGAACTTAAAACTGTAGCTACACCCCAGTTCCTTTGTTAGGATGTGGAATCTTTATTTACACACAAACTAACTAATCAAATGCTAATGAAAGAGGAAATCATCTATGTTACAAGAGGGACCTTCCCTTAGTATTTCAAGAAAAATAATGTTTCAGGAAGCACCCATTTACTGGGCCTCAAAAATATCAATATCATCTAGATTGTGTAAAACAAATGTGTTATTTTCCAGAACCTAGACCACCCTAAAAGGACCAAACTAGAGGTTATATAACCTACCATGCTTACACTTTTCTTCCCTTCTGGCATCCCACCTCAAGATCATGTTTCTTTCTTGAAAGATCTCCTTCTTGGTTTTCTTGTCAAAAATTTATTTGATTTTTTTCTGGTATGACTCAGTTATCTGATTAAATGCTTATCTCTTTTGTTGAACCTCTATAAGTTGAAACATTATCCTCTATATGTAATTTGGCTCCTCCATTTCTTCCTGTAGGAATTTTAGAACTGATAGACCGATTTGAGTAGGGAAGACAACATCTATCCCATAGACCAACTCAAATGGTGAGGTGCCCATGGATCTCTTGGTGCTGATCCCATGATTTCTTGTTTTCAGTCAACAATTTCTTGATGATCCTAATGAGAGTCTTGTTTGATGACTCAACCATCCCATTCCTCTGAGGATAATAGGGCGTGGAATGTGTCAAGGAAATTTTATGGATGCCACCAAATTCAATCATGGATCTGGACTTGAATTCATGGGAATTGTCTATTATAATATTTCTGGTGCAGTTGAATATGGAAAATATATTGGTTTCCAAAAATTTCATAATCACCTTTTTAGTAGAATTCATGGTGGGCACAACCTCAATCCATTTGCTGAAGTAGTTAGTGACAATGATAATCCACTTGTTCTTCCCAATGGAGGGTGGATTTATCTTACCAATGAAATCTAATCCCCATTTCTGAAAGGGGCCACTAGTATTGATAGGTTTCAACTTTCAAGGGTAGTGAGAGTAAGTTTTGTTTGCCTGCAAACTTTTGACATTCAGTGCATGCCCTTACTGTGGTGAATACATCATAGAAAAGGGTGGGCCAATAATACCCTTCCCTTGGGATCTTGAGGGATGTAGCTTTCCAATGTTAGTGTCCTCCACAAAATCCCCTATGAATATATGTTGTGACTTGTTTAGATTCATGTTCATCAAGACATTTCAATAGGATGCCGGCAGGATCCCTCCAATACAGGTTCTGATTTAAAATGCAGAATTTTATAGATTTTAATTTGAGATACCTAGCCCTTGTCTTATTCAAATCAGGTGAACATCATAGGTGTTGTAGAAAGTAAATAACATCTCTCTACCAAGGTGAAGAAGAGTAATTTTCAAATACCTACATGTTGTCTTGTCCAGGCTGTGTCATGGGTGCATCTTATTGGGTGAAGGTCTGACGAAATTCCATCACCTTATAGTTTGATTATGATAACAACTTGGAAAGTCCATTTCCCTTGATAATCTTGGTGGGATTTATGTGCAGGTCATACTCCAATAGTTTGACAATCCACTTCCCTCTTTTCCCTTCACTATCTGGCTGGACCAGAATCTTTTTGACACTGCTGCTAGGAACATAGGTTGTTATGCTAAATTGTAATGCATACACTCTAAAGGATTTCAATTCTTTGACCACTGCATAGGCCTAATTTTCTAATATGTCATACTTCATCTCAACATCTCAGAGGGATTTTATGAAAAAGACTATGCGTTGTTCATGCCCTTCTTGATTCTTTTGCAGTATCACAACAACAATGGTTTCCTTAGAGGCGAAAGAGAAGATAAATAATTATTTTGCATAGTCATGGTTGGCTAATACATGGGCTTTGACCAAAGATTGTTTGATCCTTTGGAATGCTGATTTTTGCTCCTGTGACCACTTGGTAACAACATATTTCTTCATCATATTGGTGATGGGCCTTATGATTTCAGCAAAGTTTGGCACAAAGTGCCTCAACAAATTTATTCTACCTATAAAAGACCGAATGGCCTTCTTATTTATGGAAATTTTAATTTTTTGAATGACATTGTTGCAAGAAAAATCTCTCTATGGCTAGGGGTAAACCACAACAGAAGGAAATGACTGCAGAAATCAAATATATTCTCAAGTATGCTCTATAAACAAATATGCTAATAAGACAAGATAAAATGCCTACCTCATCAAGATGTCCGATGAAGTCCACCATTGAGCACTTGATCCAAAGCAATATACTTGCAACTAGTCCTCAACAACCAAGCAAAGAAAGCATATGGTGATAATACATGATGTTAGCACTTTCAATAGCACAATCCATTAACATACATAGAAAATATGCCCTTGGAATAATAATTCAAATTTTTGCAAGATATTAATTGGACGGGAAAAGAGTATTTCTATTAATATATGATCAACAAAAGTGAAGAAGTTACAGACTTCTGTGTCAGCATGGTTCAGAACTGAGAAACTAAGTTCCTTTCAGCTAGGCCTCCACCACTTCAATCCTCCACCAAAGGAAATATCATAGAAGAGATACAATGGATTTCTCAATCAATAAGGGAAGAGCTTGGGGGATGAACATTATGTTCAGAATTGAAGGACAAAGGGATGCAGACTCAATATGAAGTGAATAATTTCTCCAGTGTAACTTTGCTCTCAAAGTTGAATTATTTCTCCTCTTTTCCATAACTTGGAATTGGCCCATTTATATCCTTCAAATGGAACTGAAGGGCCAAGTTAGAACGTTTCTAGTATATGGAAGGCCAAGGATCATATATCTCCTTTCGTGACATGGAAACCCGACACCATTTTTCATTTTTGGGCACAAATCCCAATGTACATGGGTTGTAGTGGTGCAACCTATGTATACGCATGCTATATAGTAGGCAAGGTGCATACAAGTGGAAAAAAATGTATTCTTTATCTATGGAATTTGCAAAAAGGGATGAAAATTCTGCATAGGGAAATGGAAAAAGACCCTCTGTAAAATATTGCATAGGGTGAGGCAAATCTTGCTATAACAGATGCCCCCTAATGTGTGAGGTCATAAGAGTATATGTGATGGATGCAATGCATTAAAAAAAACCAGAAGTGGAGTGATGGGGAACCAACCAGAAGAACTAGTTTCTCATTACATTCTGCACTGACTTTTCATACATGGCTACCAATTTGAACTAAATTGCAGATCCATGTGAAAATATACCAAACAAATGTCCATGGCCATGAATAGGAAAATAAAAAATGCAGTTGCATGCCAAAGGATATCATAGTCATGAACAAGGCCCAATAGAACCAACCTCAAAATCAATCTGAAGATATTTGTATACAATGGAGTACAATCTGATCTCCCATGATCACTGAAGCCATATAGGTACTGGTCCAATGAAAAGGGAAGCAACAACTCAGGAAATATGCGACCACATACTGATGTCTTCAAGTCTTCTACATAATCTACCAAAGGTGTAAGTATACATCATGTGAACAAAGGAGTTGAGTTTGAACAAAATGAGACATTGTTTGATTACTGGTCATTGAGGTATATTGTTAACAAATGCGAGACAACTTACCAATAATGAAAGTAGGTATCAAGGAACCAAGTACATTCTTACAAGTGTGAATAAAGGATTCAGGGTCGAACACTTGAAGAATCCATTGATCAAGAGACATTGATGTATTCCCAACTGTCAATGGTGAGAGAACCTACCACTAATGAATGGAAGCCTCAAGGTACTCATAAGACTCTAGGTATCATTTCCATAATAGATGAGTTGAATTTGATGGAAGGAGACCTACTAAAAGGAGAGCATTAAGGCATATCTCATCATTCAACATGAGGAACAAAGAAGGAGCTTCATGATTTGGAGGAAATCAGATGAAGAACATGTTCACAAACTAATGACCATGTGCATATTTCACATGTGCCAAGTGAAAGTGGTACATGAAGAAGACCCTCTTAATAGCAAACAATGAGGAAAATTTTGACAAAGGAGAGGAAATCACCAATAAGGGTAATGGAATAAAAGATATTTCACGAATCCCAATGTGTGAATGTATTTCTTTCCATCGAACACAAGGGAAACCACCCAATCAACGACCAATGATAAAATGTCGACTGTTGGGTTCAAGGTTACCTACCAATGATGAAAGTAGGACCAGGGTGCGTGATAGGAATACAATATCATGTGATTCTAAGACAAACTGAGGGTATGGCCGACATGCAAAGTCACGATTTCTAAGGAATGGCTGACACAAGTTGATATACATCCTTTGAACAAGAGCATGAGACATATGGAAGACTCTGGAAGCATAGACTTGATGATGAAACCATTAGATGCAACAAGCATCGATGAAATTCTCCATAGGGACTGGAAGAGTAACCATTCGGTAGAGAAAAATGTTGATTAAGGTTGGTTGTCATTGATGTCAACCCTTGAAGAAAGACCTGTAGCACAAAGGTTTGGGTAATGGACCCAATATTTTTTTATGTAAATATGACTCATTATTGTTTTGTCATTGTTGATAAGAAGTAAATATGGGTGAACTCCAAAGTGGTCCCCTTATGGTGAAAGCCCTCATGGGAAGACGCTTTGTGGAGTAAGAGAAGCCATGCTTAATTGTGGAATAATGAGATCAAGGAAAGTGAATTTTTCAGGGAAAATATCCTAGATGGATAGCACTTGTCATGTCATTTCCGGTGGTATGTGGAACGTCACATAATTCCTCACGGTTAGAGAGTTATGGCCATGAGAATTTGGAGACCCTAGGTTTAGGTAATGGACACAAGATTGTTCGATGGGTAATGGTATGAGTTATGATATATTTTTAGATAATTATATTCTATATCTATATTACTTGTCATGCCATTTTTGGTGGTATGTATAACGTCACATAACGCCTCACGGTTTGAGAGTTATGGCCTTACAAAGTTGGAGGA
>CBVK0100043437.1:0-24051 GCA_900067695.1 Picea abies | reverse complement strand
AAACCAAATTTTTTTTTTTTTTTTTTTCCCTTCTATTTACCTTGTTTTGGGAGAGCTAGGGAAAAATTTCTAATAGACGTGCATTAACAACCATAGAAACAACAACATAACATAGAATATATTTATGTTATTGATAGTAATTTCTAGGAGTCAATCTCAAGTGCTCTACAAGGTTTTAGGCTAAATACTATAATAAATTATTTTCAAAAAACTAATAAAACTAATTTTAAAAGCTAACATGTTTACTATAAATAAAATTTACATTGCATTTGAATTCTAAATGCTAAAAACTAAATTTAATGAAAGAAATATTAATTAATTTAATTAAGGAAATGTGAACAGAAGTAATGTAGAATCAAAAGCATGGTTTCAATTCATAACTTCATGCATAAAGTCAATTACTATTTTTACTTGAACATACTTAAACGTTGTTAAACTATTGCAAATATCTAAACCATTTTTTTAATGCAACATTTTTTTTGCTTAACAAGGAAAAATTGTCAAATCAATATTTTACACCAATTGCAAAACACTTATTTAAATTTTGAAAATTATAAAAAATATGATTAATTTTTTAAAACTTTAGTTTCATACAAAAGTTTTGAGAAACTTTTGTCAACAAAATTTGATATGGAGTCTAAAGCTATAACAAAAATCTCCATAGTGCTCACATACCCCAATTCTGACATAATTTTACAATTTAATTGCAAACAAAACAATAATTAGAATCTAGAATAAATAAAGACAAACTTGCATTTGCAAACAATAATCAAAATGCAATAAAAAATAAAGAAAACTAAAAGAGCATATTACTCTAGACAATCAAACGAATTTTAGGTACAATCTAAAATATTTTACTTAATATTAACAAACCAAATCAATACTAATCATTCATGTGAATATAATTGATTTCAAATATAGTTTATAATAATAACAATATATGAACTATCATAGTAAGTAGATATTATCATAGTAAGTAGATATTGACTAATTTCAAATAAGATATAAGTGTCAATATTCGCTTTACATACGTTTTCAATGTTGTATAAAGGAAGCCACTAAATTTGAAAAAACAAAGAATAGATGAAAAGAGCCAAGCTACCTACCATCAAAATAAAATTATTTTATTTTATTTAGCTTTTGCATTTTTGAAATATGAATAGACATGAAGTTAAGTCTTTGATGTGGAATTCAATTTAGACATGACATAGCATGTATCGCATCATGGTCACTCCAATATGCATCTAATATAGTGACTTTACAAAGGTTAGAATCCAAATTTGTGAAATCAATTTGAGTTTCTATTTTTGGAGTAGATTTGTTTGTTATCTCTTGCAATTGGTGTGAATGCATGTAGTCTATTAGTTGTTTGCTTCTTTGACTACTTTCATGAATGTCAATATTGAAATTATCAATGATTATCGAGATAAAATCACTATAAATCATTTGTACTTTGGATGTTGAAATCATTTCAATGATTGTTGAGGCAGATGTAAATGTAGCAACATATATGTTCATGTAATGACCCTACCTATTGTTGTCAAAATTTTCCCTTTACTGTCATATAAATTTAAGTGTATTTTGGGTGATGACTTTTGTCAAATAGTTTGTTGTTATAGTGTTAATGTAATGGTTTTAACAAACAGTTTGCAGCCTTTGAAATATATTTAACCACACAATATATAACAACAATAACTATGAACAACATGAACTTAACCAACAACAAGAGATGAGAGCCAATCTGATATTTATTTAACCTCTAAATCAGAACTGATACAACCACAAATAACTCACAAATTTGCCTTGGAATCATTGGTATTTCAATGGTACACATAGGTTGGAAGGTAAAGATGATGTTGAGGCCATAACAAAAAAGGAAACCTCCACTATATTACTGCAAAATTGGTCTATGCCGCCTAGAATTCAGCTACCATATAACACCCAGCTCCCCAAGTGAGAAATCGACCCCTTCACAACCAAATTTGACCCAGCATGGATGCAGCTCGTCCCAACAAGGAAGAGGTGGATCCAATCAACAAAGAGATATGTCTCGTCCAAGCAAGGAGAATCATCCCCAACATTGATAAGTTCATCCCAACAAGGAAATGACTCACCCCCAACCAAGGAAATTTGTCCCACTAATGAAAATTTGTCCCTCTATGGTAAATACGACCCTCTTCAAGAAAAAACAACGTCTCCAAAAGAAAACTCAGGCTGCTAAATAATGATATCTTAGCCATAATGAAGCATAATGAAAATATCTTATTGATCTTTGTTGATGTTTTGGTAGATCCACGTTCGGAACAGTCTAACCACTAGAAGGTATATCCACAACTCTTTGTCAAGCTCGTTGTAGAAAAATTGCAGTTGCAGTGCCATTTCCTTCATGCTAGTTCCTTCGTGCTAGTTCCTTCGTGTCATTTGTAGTGTCAGTTACAGTGCCAATTGCAGTGCCAGTTGCAGTACCAGTTGTAGTGAAAGTTTTTGTGAAGTATTAGGACTAATTGTAGGTTATCCTAGTGTGCCCTAACCCATCACATCTCCTGGTGCCCTCAACCATCAAAAATGTCAAAGTTGAATTTTTGGGTCAAAGGCAAAAGACTGGTCAAGGTCAAAGTCAAAGACAGTCATGACTTCCTCCATAAAATTAGAGTGGTTCAACATAAGCATGGTCTCTTGGTATAGCATGGAAGACAAGGATTGACATCATCCTTACAAAGAATAAAGGGAAAAATTATGGAACCAAGGACTGAAGAGCAGGCATCAAAGGATAAAGAGTTTGATTTTTGGAGCTTCCAAGCACATGAACATGGAGTAGGAGAAACAATAAAAAGCAACTACTACAGATCTGAATCTCTGGAAAGAGAAGGGATCTTTTTCCAAGAAGCAATCGTAGAGCCATAAAGATCTGAGATCTAATACATTCATAGGAACAACACACTCTCCAGGTTGGAAAGAATACTTGTCTTAGAAGAAAAGAAACTCAAGAGGAACGATAGCTAGACTCCAGGTTTGCATATCAGGTTTGATATTTTTATTGTTGCTGAAGTATTGCAATCCTTTAGATTTTATTAATGCTAGGAACAAATGAATACTTCGTAGCATGTATTATTAATATAAATGCTTATTGTACTTAATTGCAGTATGAACTAACATATCCTCTAGGAGATATTTCTTGTTCTTGTTCTCAGGCAGGACACCTTGGTAATGCTATAATGAATTACCATGAAATTGATATGTTCTTATATAAAATGCCATTATATTGGAAAGAATTTTGCTCTTGTTGTTTATGTTTCAGGAAGGTTATCCTACATATTCCAGGAAGGTTACCATAGAAAAGAAAGACTTGAAAGGACTCAAAGGGAGTCAAACTTCAGAGGGATTCAGTGATTATGGAGAAGCAAGGTTTCGTGACACTTTTCAGGAAGCATAGGGACATGCAGTAGGCGGAAGCATGGTTCGAGGATTCTCTCAGTTAAAGGGCGTTGATGGCAGAATTCGAAAAGAAGGATCTTGTAGGCCTTTGTGCCGAGTTGTAGGCCTTCATGTTGAGTTGTAGGCCTTCATGTCGAGTTGTAGGCTTCATGTCGAGTTGTAGGCTTCATGTCGAGTTGTAGGCTTCGTCCCAAGTTGTAGGACTTTGTGTCGAGTTGTAGGCCTTCGTGTCAAGTTGTAGGCCTTTGTGCCAAGTTGTAGGCTTCGTGTCGAGTTGTAGGCCTTTGTGTTGAGTTGTAGGCCTTCATGTCGAGTTTTATTCTTTGTGTCGATTTGTAGGATTTGTGTTGAGTTGTAGGCCTTGTGTAGAGTTGTAGGCTTCATGCCGAGTTGTATGCCTTGTGCTGAGTTGTAGGATTTATCCTGAGTTGTAGGCTACTCCAATGAGATGGTCTGGTATGTCGAGTTGTTGCTACACCAATGAGACAGTCTGGTACTCTAGTGGTGTAGTCAAGAACGTATATGGTTATGATGGTGTTGCTCATAATATGATCTGAGTGATCATGAGATAGCATGTGTAGCTCCAATGATGTTATCGGCCTACAAGATCATGTAGGTCTTTCCCATGCCATTAGAGATGGATGGATAATGATGATACTCACAACATGGGTGTATCCATGGGTGAGCATGTCATGCGATTGTAGCTCATGACGATGATGGTGACGCACACTATGAAATGTAGCTCTAGTGTTCTCTAGCGGGTTGTGGCCCCTAGACGATATTGACAAGTCCACATGGGTGTAGCCATGTGTGACATAATGGTGATACTAGTAGCATGGTCTATGTAACCATGACGAGAGGATCATGGCATAGCGAGCAAGGCTATGAAGACCAGAAGGGAACATCATGGTTAAATACCTCCCTAGCTAAGAGGGAGTGTTGATGTTTTGGTAACTACGGGAGGTATTAACTTCCATGGATAAACCTTTGACTAGAATAGAATATTATGGAAGCAAGAGAAAACCTAAACACATGTGTGAAAACCATGGAAGACAAGTCAGCTCAGCAAAATAAGTAATATTGAAGCATTATATGAATAAAAGGACAGGACGGACCTGCTTGAAGAGACACATGTTCACTTTGCCAAATTAGTATAAATAGAAGGTGCTTGAGCTCATTTGGAAACACACTCACACTCAATAAATTGGTGCACAAGTCTAGAGGAAGAGTGCAGCTGCAACGACTGTAGTTGGGTACTTGCCTTGGTCTGTGGTTTGGGATTTTCTGCTTGGTGCACTACCTTTAGAGAAAGGTGTGCTCTCTCTCTCTCTCTCTTGGTTATCTGTTGGGTCTAGTGTTGCTTCCAAAAATCATTCTTTATGTCAAATTTTAAGGTGCTTGGGGGTGGCTTTGTGCCTATGGTTGGGTGACAATGTCGTGACATTATCTATGGTTAAACAAGCATAATATTCTAACAATATTCTCTCCATGACCATCTAGGTTGGATGGTCTCACCATTGAAACCAATCTTCCTCTCTAGGGTTTTTCGCCCTAAGAGCCAAAATCCACAAGAGCTCCTCAAATTTGTTCTTAGAAAATAAAAATGCATAATGAGAGAGGGCGCCCTCATTCGTCTTTTATTTCCTCGTTCACCCTTTTGCTGACCCTTTTACCCTTTTAATAAAGTAAAGTGACCTTATAATCTCAAAGGCACTTATTTATTAATAGACACTTTTTTAAAAATATTGTTTTTTCACCCCGATGACATCAAATAATTAAATAATCCCCTTTCTTTCCACTGACTATATCCTATGGGAATCACTTAGGCTATTTCGTCAATCTTCTGGAGTGATCATTTGGAAAGGGACATTACAATCATCCTTTCCTGAGATTGCTTATCCTTAAGAAACTACAACTTAGGATGTTGCAAGATCTGGTCACCTTCCCACATGGCATCCTCTGTCAGCAAGTCTCTCCACCTGATGAGGTACTCTCATATCACCCTCTTATGCAATTTCCTCTCCCAGACCCCCAGAACCTCCTCAGGAACCAACACTAATTGCCCCTTCTCATCTAATGGGGGTAACTTTGTCGAAGAAGTGACATGTTGTCCCAATGCCTTCTTGAGGCATGAAACATGAAACACAATGTGGATATTACTTCCTTCTGGAAACTCAAGCTCATAAGCTACCTCACCAACTCTCTGAATCGCCCTATAGTGGTCATAAAAATGTAGTTTTAGCTTTTTTGCACCACTTTTCTTCACTGAATATTGTATGTAGGGTAGAAATCTCAAAAATACCAAGTCTCCCACCTCAAAAATGTGCTCAGCCCTGTGCTTGTCTGCATAGATATTCTATTGATTTTGCACTATCTGTAAATTTTTCTTGAGAGTCTTGAGGATATCTTGACTCCCTTGAATCCATTCCTTGGCTTTGGGGGCCCTGCTATCCCCAAATGTTAGATCAAAAAATGAAGGAGCATCATAGCCATATAATGTTGGGAATGAGGTCACACTAATGGACATGTGATAAGTGGTATTATAGAAATGTTCTCCCAAATGCAACCACTTAATCCATGCTTTCTACTATCCAGACATTGTTACGTTAATAGTCCTCGAGCCACTTGTTCATTATATTTGTCTGGTCAATTGTTTGGGGGGATAACTAGTGCTAGGATTTAGCTCTGTGTCATCCAACTTGAACATATCCTACCAAAAAACACTGAGGAATATGTTGTCCCTGTCACTAACAATGTACTTCATAAACCCATGGAGTTTGAATACCTCTCTGAAGAAACATTTTGCTACCTTTGTTGCTTTGTACTCTGATTGATGGAAAATAAGTGTGTGAACTTGGTCAACCAATCAACCACCACATATATGTAATATCTTCCATGTAACTTTGGTAGACCTGTGATGAAGTCCATTGACACAGTTTCCCACTTCTGCTCTAGAATGGGTAATGGTTGTAATAACCCCGCAGGATGAGTTTTCTCTGACTTGTTTTGTTGACAAGTCATACACTCCCTCACATGCCTCAATACATAATATTTGAGGCCCTTCCAAGTGAACCTCTCCTTGATCTTCCTGTAAGTTTTAAAGTACCCAATATGTCCTACCAAATGTACATCATGCATAGCCCTCATAATATTCTCCTTCAATGTAGACTATGGGACTAATTATATGCAGTCCTTGTAGTAGATGATGCCATCCACCATTGTATACCTTTCATCCTATATGTTGTGATCCATCAACTCATAATAAAATTTATTCTTGGAATACTCTACCAAGAGATGAGATTTCCAGTTAGTTGAAATTTCTGCAAGTGAACATATCTCAGGTTTCCTAGAGAGGGAATTAGCAACCGCATTTCTCTTCCATTTCACATAATCAATGTCAAATTCATATGCTTGCAATTTGTTGTCCCACTTTTGTTTCCTATCATTTAATTCATTCCCTAAGAAGTGTCTCAAACTGTTGTGATCAGTTCTAACCACAAATTTCCCACCAACCAAGTATTGTCTGAATTTCGTCAAGGCGTACATGATGGTGAGCATCTCCTTATCGTAAATGGAATATAGTCTCTCTATCTTTGTGATTTTCCTGCTCTTATATGCTAACATATGTCTATGTTTCATCTTAATTGATCCTATGCCCTCACTCGATGCATCACACTCAAGCACAAAGGATTGAGTGAAATAGGGAAGTGCTAAAACTGGACAAGTGCTCATCACTTCCTTCATCCTGTAAAATGTCTTTTGGAACTCCTTTGTCCACCTGAATGCCCCTTTCTTTGTGAGATCAATGAGTGGTGCACCCAATTGTGAGAACCCCTTTAAAAAGTGTCGATAATAGCTGCATATCCAAAAAAATCCATGCAGTTATGTAAGGTTCTTGGGAGGTTTCCAATCGAATATGGCTTGGATCTTCTCCCTATGTACATGTACTCCCTGGGAACTAACCACATGACCCAAGTATAGGATCTCTATCATGATGAACTAACACTTTGACTACTTGGCATACAATGACTAATCCACCATGTGGCTCAAAACCCCATCTAGATGCTCCAAGTTCTCCTCCCATGTCCTGTTGTATATAAGAAGATAATCAAAGAACACCAACAAGAACTTCCTTAGATACTTGTTGAAGATGTGGTTTATGTAGTACTAAAATGAAATTGGTGTGTTTTCCAACCCAAACAACGTGACCAATAACTCATAATTCCCATAATGGCACCTAAAAGTAGTTTTGGGGATATCCTGCTCTTTGAATCTGATCTAATGGTGCCCTGATCAAAGATCAATCTTCAAAAAACAAATGGCCCCATGCAACTCATCCAATAACTCATTGAGCTTGTGAATGGGTTACCTATTTTTTATGGTCTTCTCATTCAAGGTTCTATAGTCAATGCACAACCTCATGGTGTCATCCTTCCTCTTCACCAACACTAATGAAGAAGCGAATGGATTAGAGTTGGGTCTAATGTATCCCATCTCCAACAATTCCTTAATATCCTTTTCAATTTCCGCCTTGGATTTCTTTAGATGCTCGTAGGGAGTAGTGATCATAGGTTTGGATCCCTCCTCCAACTCAATGGTGTGCTCAAATCTCCTGTCATGTGGTCTCCCTAGAGGTATCTTTCCAAAACCCCGGTCATGCTTACTTAACAATTCCTGGATATCTACATGATGATGTTGTCGGTCCTATGCATGTTCTTGAGTTGTAATCAAGCACTTGGATGCACACATTACGTCTTTATGCTTGAAGATGGCCTCCATACTTTTCGTTGACACAGTCTTAGGGCCACCATTTGACATTCCTCTCAGAAAAACATTCTTTTCATTTGTTGTATTGAATCTCATCTCCATTTCATGGTAATTCATCACAAATTCCTCTAAAGAATGAAGCCACTAAACACCCACGATTATATTGGTGTCCACCAAATCAACCACATAAAAATCATCGGTCAAGGTATAGTTTCCCAACGTCACATCCAACCTTAGAATCTTCTTTGTGCATGTCATATTAAATGCATCAGGCACTACCACTTTGAACCCCTCAAAGTCCTCTGTAGTAATGCATCTCCTGGCCACCAGTGTTGCATCAATGAAGTTGTGGTTCGCCCCACCATCAAACAAATTTGTGACACACTATCTCCGTAGTAATCCTTTGACTATAAAAGTGTAGTGTCTAGGGGTTCCTGTTAGAGTGTTGATGGTCCCACCCTTAGCCTCCACACGAGGCTACTCATCACTCGAGTCTCCATGTTTGTTGCCTTGTTCCTATGTAACTTCCTCGTCTTCCTCGTCACTGTCTGAGTGCACCTCTATATAGTGCAGCTTGCCCTTCCCCGTGCACTTGTGTCTCAACTCCCAAGGGTCTTTCCAACTAAAGAAAAGTTTCTTCCTTCTCAACTCATTGCGGGTTGCCTCATCCAACTTCTCCTTCCCAATCCAGTCTTTTTGAAAAGGTTTCTTATCTTTGTTTTTCTAGAGAATGAAAGGCTTGGAGAAAGCTTTGTTCTTCAAAACCACATCCTCCATTTCTCGTGTCCCGATGATGGAATTCTGTAGAGTCTCATGTTTGAAGGCTTTCATCCAACCACGCAATGGCTTGAATAATCCTTAAGTGAACAACATAACTAGCCTCTACTCAAATATATCTATCACAGTGATTGCAAGCCTCTATAACTCTGTAATGTAGGCATCTGGTGTCCCAACCTGTCTAAGTTGTGTCAACTCTTTGAAATGCAGTTTCGGATCCTTTTTGTTAAATCGTTCCATCAACTTTTGAGTGAAGTCCAGATAGGAAGTAATGTTGGCATGTCCCATGGTGACCAATCCATGGTACCACAATTCATGGGCCTCTCCATCTAAATGTAAGGTAGTTAATTTAATTGCTTCTACCTTTGTCATAGGTTTGAGTTGGAAGTATGTGTCCAACTTCTAAACTCATGCTCTATTTGTGCACTTGTTCAAACCATCAAAGGAAGGAATGGTTAGCTTCCCAACCTTTCTCATGAGATCCATTTTTTGTTGACCCTTGTTTAAATCTTTGGGTCTATTCCTATATTTGATAGTACAATAGTCGTGTAATGACATAGCTTCCTAGAACTCATCATCAAGATCTCGATACTCCCTCAAGTAATCACTAAAATCTTCACCTTGTCCTAGCTACTCTTGATTTCTTGTTTGTTTCTCCCCCAAGAACTGAGGCAAAAGAGGTCTAGAAATCACTCTACTAGTGGTCCTAGTGTGGTTTTGTGTGGGGATATTGTTGTTTCTACCTTCTACATGATTCCCATTGTTCCCATTGGAAACCTATGCACCATCGTTACCCACATGATTTTGATTTGCTTGAGTGTTGGTAATTAATTGTGGAATGAGTTGTACCAATTGTTTTCCCCTTGGATAAATAATTCAGGATATGCATGGCATTTTCCTCAAGTATCTCAATGTTGTCCCCCATGTCTCCCTCTTCCTCTGCTTCTGGTTGGTCCTCTTCTTCTGAACCCGAGTGAAATATTTTTTCTGACCCTCGATGCCTTCTACTTATGTAAGTGATATATTTCTTGTCTCCTTGCCTCATGAAACCATACACTCACATGTTGGTAGGATTGTGGCTCTGATACCAATATAACGACCCTACCTACTATTGTCACAAATTTCACTTTACTGTTGTAACAATTTAAGTGTATTTTGGGTGATGACTTTAGTCAAACAGTTTGTTGTTGTAGTGTTAATGTGTGTTTGTTGATGTAGTGGTTTTAACAAACAGTTTGTAGCCTTTGAATTATATTTAACCACACAATATAGAACAACAATAATTATGAACAATAGGAACTTAACCAACATCAAGATATGAGAGCCAATTTGATATTTATTTAACCTCTAAATCAAAACTGATACAACCACAAATTGTTAAGTTTTTATTGTTGTTATTAGGTTATTTCCAAATTACATGAGCAATCGATGCATTTCCAAAACAAGAGCATAAAGAGGATCACTGAAAGAAACACAATCACAAGGTACGCAACATTTTATCCTGGGAAACCCTCATGGGGGAGAAAACCCAACAAAAACTTCCTCAATAACAGATTGCCAATACAATTCCAAGACTAAGACAAAAACACCAAGAATAAACCAAGACTGAACATGCACCTCTCTTCTCCTTCCTCCTGCAACTGCAACTACCTTCAATATATACACACTAGATGAGTGAGAGTGAGTGTGTACAAGTGAGGCACCATCCTCACATATAATACTAGTTGAGTAGGTTCTAGGGTTATGTCACTTCACTTAGTGGGGCCGACTTCTCCTAGAAGTAGTTAAAACCACTTTATAAATACTAGGGGATGACGTTACAAATACCACCATACAAATACAGTTTGACCAATCCACAAAAGGGGATTTGATCTTATACAAGACCCAACATGATCAATCTGCAAAAGGGGATTTGATCTATAATATAATAACTCAAATTTAATTAGAATATTCTTCAAAGTTACAATATTTTAACACTCCCCCTTAATGAGAAGGGTATTCTATGACATTATCCAATACAACATCATCAAGAGAAGGAGAGGGAAGAATCATTATCAACATCTGGAACATTGACTGGCACATCTATAAATCATCAGAAGTTTTTCTCATCATCAATATCGTCATCGCTTATAGCATGGAGTTGGAGTAACATCATCATCAGCAGCAACAACATGAAGCTGAAACATCAACATCAATAGCACGAAGCTAGAATAACAACATCATCAACAACACGAAGCTTGTACAACATCATCAACAACAGAAAGTTAGAACAACAACATCATCAACAACATGAAGTTGGTACAACATCATTAACAGCATGAAGTTGGAACAACATCATTACAACACGAAGCTGGAACAACAACATCATCAACATGTGGCAACAGAATGAGGCAGGTGCATTAACAACAACATTTGTGGTACTCTGATAGACCATCCTTACTGGACCTTCGGGATCTTCCCAGGAATCATAATATTCCCTAGGATATAAAATCCTAACAAGCTACCACGTGGTACTCTAACAGATCGTCTTTACCGAACCTTCAGTATCTGCCCAAGAATCATAAGATTCCCTAGGATATAAAATCCTAACGGAGCTACCACTACTGACCACAGCTGGCATATACATGCATAGGTACTCTAATAGGTCGTCCTTACCGAACCTTTGGGATCTTCCCAAAAATCATAAGATTCCCTAGGATATAAAATCCCAATGGAGCTACCTGATGTTGGTCAGGATACCATAGTATCGTCAGCATTACTCCCCCATTCAAGGGAGGTCCTTTCGGACTACACCAAGTTTGTCTCAGAAGTACTCAAACTTCACACGAGACATAGGCTTGGTCAACACATCTGCAACCTGCTCATCTGTGCCAACATATTGGAGCTTTATAGCTCCCCTCTGCACCATATCACGAATGTAGTGATATCGGATATCTATGTGCTTCAAATTATCATGGAACATCGAGTTCTCCATCATTTGTATACAACTCTAGCTATCACCTAGAATCACAGTGGTTTCCATCTCCAAATCGAACAGACTTATCAACAACTTTTGAAGCCATATGGCTTCATAACTGGCGGAACATGCTGCAATGTATTCTGCTTTTTCCGTGCTGAGAGAAATACTGGATTGCTTCCTACTTTTCCATGAAGTCATGGCTGACCCCAAACTGAAACAGCATCTTGAAGTGTTATTTCTATCTAGAGCACTTCCAGCCCAAACTGAATCAATATAACCATACAGTCTGAAGTCATAATCTCCAGTATAACATAGACCATAATCCAGCGTACCCTTAAGGTATCTCATCACATGTTTTGCAGCTACAAGGTGAACACATGTAGGCTCCACAAGATACTGACTCAAGGTGTTCACAACAAAGCATATATTTGGCCTGGTATTCGTCAGACACATCAATGATCCAATAATATATATGTATAGAGTAGCATCAACCAACTTTGATGAAGTATCAGCCAAGAGCTTTAAATTTGTCCATGGGTGTGTTCATGTCTTTACATTCCAACATGTCAAATCTATTTAGCATTTCAACTACATACTTCCCTTGGTTAAGGAAGATATTCTTTGGACTCTGTCAAAATTCAAGACCTAAGAAATAATGCATTGGGCCTAGGTCTTTCATCTCAAACTCTGCAGTTAGCTTCTTCTTACAATATGTGATGAGCTTTTCTTCTCCTGTCCAGAATAAATCATCCACATATAGTAGAAATATAACTGGCTCATCATTCATAACCTTGAAGTATAGGTTAGGAGCAACTTTACTCTTGGTAAAGCCCGAGCTTGTTAGGAAACTGTCAATTCTTCCATACCAAGCTCTAGTAGCTTGCTTCAACCCATACAGATATTTATTCAACCTGTAGACATGAGTCTTTTTATCTTCAACTTCAAACCCTTGTGGTTGTTCTATATACACTTCTTATTCAATAACACCATTTAAGAAATTTGTTTTCACATCCATCTGGTGCAACTTCCACTTCATTTTGGCTGCAAGAGCTATGATGGTTCTGATAGAAGTGTATTTGGCTACATGAGAAAACGTTTCTTCATAGTCAATACCTTCCTTTTGAGAAAATCCATGAGCCACAAATATTGCCTTATGTTTTTCAATACTTTTGTCTGTTGCGTATTTTATTTTGTATATCCACTTGGAAGATACCACATATTTTTTCTTTGGTATGGGAACTACTTCACATACATCATTATTTATAATGGAATATTATTCTTTTGTCATGGCGTCCATCCATTCTTTCTTTTGAAAAGCCTCTTCAAATCAAGTAGGTTACTTTTCTACGAGATCACACATCAAGGCCATATAGCTGGAGAATGGCTTAGGTTTCTTGCTTTGTCTCATGGTTCCTTCTGGGGGACCATACTTCTCTGCATCTTGAATAAGTTCTCTTGCCCAAGTTGGCTTTCTCTTGTGAGAGATCGTCATATGGGGAGGTTCTTGAGATTATATCATATCATGATCTTCTGGAATATCATCATCAGGGGTAATTGTAACTTCCTTCACGGGTTCTGCAACTCTGGGAGCTACATGTTCTTCTTCATATACTTCTTCAAGTTGGCATTTCCTTGATCATTTGAGTGTTGCATCTTCATCAAAGGTTACATATCTGTTGATTTTAATATGATGGTAACTTGGTATGTAAATTTTGAATTCCTTAGAGACCTCACAGTATCCAACAAATATCCCCCTTTCCTAAAGGATCCAACTTAGTTCTCCTTTCTTTTGGAATGTGTACAAATACTGGACAACCAAATATTTTGAGATGTCTTACTTCTAACTTCTTTTTGGTGAACATTTCTTTGGGAGTTTTGAATCCAAGTGCACTATGGGATAATCTATTTTGGACATATATTGATGTTCTTGTTGCTTCAGCCCATAAGTACATTAGAATATCTTGATCGTGAATCATAGTCTTCACTGCTTCCATAATTGTTCTATTCTTTCATTCTACTACACCATTGTGTTGAGGATTATAAGGAGTGGTGAGCTCCCTCTTAATCCCAACATCTCTACAAAAACTTCCAAATTCATTTGAGGTGTACTCTCCTCCATTGTCTGACCTAAGTATCTTGATTTTCCTTTCGAAGAGGTTTTCTACCAAGGCTTTGAATTCCTTGAACTTTCCAAGTACTTCATATTTTGACTTTAAGAAATAAACCCAGGTCTTACGAGAGTAATCATAAATAAAGTATACATAGTATACATACCCGCTTAGAGAGGTTGATGGCATTGGACCGCATACATCTGAGTGGATGAGCTCCAAGATTCCTTCTTGTTTATTGTTGCTCTTTGGAAAAGGATTATTTATGTTATTTCCTTGTGCACATCCCTTTCATACACCTTCATGATCAACCTTTAATTATGGCAAATATGTAACTACCTTTCTTACATATGCTAAGGCTTTGTGGTTCATGTGAGCTAGTCTTCTATGCCAAAGTTCACAAGGACTTTCAGTAGAGTGAGTCGAGGCTACATCTGAGTGACCTTTTAACTTGTACAACCCACCTTCTTTTGTTCCAATAACAATTGTATCTTCTACAGTTTTTCCTTTAGACCACATAAGAAATTCACCATCTACGAATGCAACCTTGAAACCTTTCTTATCTAGGGCTGAAATAGAAAGTAAGTTCTTTTTCAAACCTGGTACATAGAGTGCATCCTTCATTTTCATCGGAGTTCCTGAATCAAGTTGGTAGGTGGATTCTCCCATTCCTTTGATAGGGTACTGATAATCATCTCCAAGTGAAACTTTCTGGGGAAAGTCCTTTTCTATAAGGTTAGAGAGAGTGTCTTTCTAACCTGACATGTGCTTAGAGGCACTACTATCTATGAGCCAAGTATCCTCTTCGGGTGTCACAGATCCTGAGAGAGCGGAAAAAACAAACATATTCTTCAATCTCTTCTTTAGTTAACTTCTTGGGTGGCTCATCATCTTCAACTACATGGGTATGATGTCTTTTGTTATTTCTCTTCTTGTATTCTTCCCTTCTGGCAAGAAATTTCTTAGCAATGTGTCCCATCTTATCACAATGATTACATTGATAAGAGGAGAAATATTTTCCCTTTCTTTAACCCTTATGATATTTCTGAAATCTCTTTGGAAAGTGAGATTCTTTCTGAAAGTGGGTCTCCTTTTGAAAATGAGACTTTTTATTTCCACCCTTAGCATGAGCAACTAGGGCTTGATCTTCATCAATTAATAGGACGACTTCTCGGTTGACCACTCTTGCTTCTTTTTGAACACATTCTTCCCATAAACTGTCAAATTGGAGTTTCTCTTTTCTTGCACAAATAGTTTGGATGAAGGCATCCCAAGGTCTTGTGAGACCATTAAGAGTTGTCATCACTAGTTTATATTCATCTCAGTTGTCTCCAATTGCCTCTAATTGTTCCTTGAATTGAGAAACCCTAGAGAAATTGTCTTAAACTATTTCTCCTTTTTTCATCTTTGTATTCTTTAGTTGGGCTCTTAAGTTCATCTTCCGGTTGATGTTCTTTCCTTCATACATTATGGTTAGGGCATCAAAAATATCTTTTGGAGTATTCTTAGAAGACACTTGAGGGATCAAGTGGTATTTAATAGAGTCTGCAATTATCCTTTTAGCCTTAATCATATCCTTCTTGTACTTCTCTTTGGTTGCATCTTCTTCGGGTTCTGGTACATTTTATTTTATGAATTTTGTAAGGTCATTCTCTTCAAGAATGAGTCCAATTCTATACCTCCAGGTACGAAAATTTTCCACACCTTCTAGTTTGTCAACAAGCTTGGTGCTTGCAGACATCTTGACTTGGAGCTAAGAAAATGACTAGAAAATGAAACTGCTCAAAAATTGAAATTAAGCTTACCAGGAGATGCGTTGGGCTGAGGCGAGTTTGTTGGCACTCACTATTTCAAAAAATTCCAAGTTTTACCCCTTGAAACTTGACCTACGTTATTCTGGACTGGTACTTCTGGTATTGGTTCTCGTTTTCTTATTTTCTGGTTTCTTGGTACTAGTCAAAACTAGGGTTTTACTTTTCGGAGAATCTGGCCACTGAAAAAGTTCACTCAAGCTGCCAAAATATGTGCTAGGGTAGGGCACACTTCCCAACATATTTTCTGGTCAAAAATTCCTCTTTAGTAAAAAACCTTAATTTTCTTGTACGACAACAGTGATGTCAAGATACCTAATGAAAGATGATCTATTCAGTCAAGTTGTGATACCATGTTAAGTTTTTACTGTTGTTATTAGGTGATATCCAAATTACATGAGCATTCAATACATTTCCAAAACAACAGTATACAGAGGATCACTGAAAGAAACACAATCACAAGGTACGCAACATTTTATCCTAGGAAACCCTCATGGGGGAGAAAACCCAGCAAAAACTTCCTCAATAATAGATTTCCAAGACTGAGCATGCACCTCTCTTCTCCTTCCTCCTGCAACTGCAACTGCCTTCAATATGTGTGCACTAGATGAGTGAGATTAAGTGTGTACAAGTGAGGCACCATCCTCACATATAAATACTAGTTGAGGATGCACTAGGGTTATGTCACTTCACTTAGTGGGGTTGACTTCTCCTAGAAGTGGTTAAAACCACTTTATAAATACTATGGGCCGACGTTACAAATACCACCATACAAATATAGTTTGACCAATCCACAAAATGGGATTTGATCTTATACAATACCCAACATGATCAATCCACAAAAGGGATTTGATCTATAAGATAATAACTCAAATGTAATTAGAATATTCTTCGAAGTTACAATATTTCAACACAAATAACTCTCAACTTTGCCTTGGAAGCATTGATGTTTGGATGGTACACATAGGATGGAGATGATGTTAAGGTTGTAACAAAAAAGGAAACATCCACTATACTACTACAAAATCAGTCTCTACCACCCAGAATTCGGCTGCCATATAATACTCATCTCCCCAAGTGAGAAATCGACCCCTTCACAACCAAATTCGACCCAGCTTGGATGTAACTCATCCTAACAAGGAAGAGGCGACTCCAACAACAATAAATCATCTCAACAAAGAGATCTATCTCATCCCTATAAGGAGAATCGTCTCCAACAGTGATAAGTCTAGCCCAACAAGGAAACAAATTTCCCCCAACCAAGGAAATCCATCCCACTAATGAAAACGCGACCCTCTATGGTAAATATGGCCCTCTTCAAGAAAAAATGACCTCTCCAAAAGAAAAATCAGCTGCTAAATAATGAGATCTCAGCCACAATGAAGCACAATTGAAATATCTGAGTGATCTTCTCTCCATGACCAACTAGGGTGGATGGTCTCACCACTGAAACTAATCTTCCTCTCTAGGGTTTTTCGTCCAAAGAGCCAAAATCCATAAGAGCTCCTCAAGTTTGTTTTTAGAAAATAACAATGCATAATGAGAGATGATGTCCTCATTCCTCTTTTATTTTCTCATTCACCTTTTTTCTGACCCTTTTACCCTTTTAATAAAGTAAAGTGACTTTATAAGTTCAAAGTCACTTAAATACTCAATGTCACTTTGTATTGTAGTTTTATTATTTCCTCTAGTGCATAGAAATGGATTTGCAATTCCAAATATTGATGTCCAACTTAGTGAAATATTTTTGTCATATAATTCATGAAACTTTTTTCTTTGTAATTTTCCGACAACTGGATCAACAAATTTTATCCAAATGACATCCAATTCATTATTTCCTTTTGAATAACCCTTCAATGCTCCATCGACACCATTCATAAATCTATCTTCTATGTTGTAGTTTCCATCATATAGCTCAACCATGATATTTCTCTTTACTAGTATTTTTTATGGCAAGGTAGTTGTTTTGTCATAAGTTGCAAATTTTTCTTGACCGCTTTCAACTTCATCAAATGCTTCAAGAGTTATCAATTCTTCATCTACTTGTGAAAGCATTTTTTCATTTTGTATTTGCACATCTTTGTTTTTGAAAAATAAGTATGAAAATAAAGTGTATGTTGGTGGTGATCTATAACAATGGTGATTTATGTATTCTATGACATCATTGGACTACTCATTCAATCTCATTTTATTCAAAACTCTGTTAAAATCTTTGTCTCTTTGACACATTGACACTTGTAACTCTTAGCATTTTATTTTTTCTTGCCAAAAAGTGTATTATAATTTCTCCTTGTTCAACATTGGGTTTTCAAAGATCAAAGAGTATTTGACATGTTGTGCTTGATACAAGTCCCCACGGAATATTATGTCAACATTTCCAAAAGATTTTGTTGGGCTATGTTTTATTTCTCGCAATCGTTTATCAATTTGGTACAAGAACGTTGAGCCAACAAGGGACACCTCATCAATTAGCACAACACAAATTTGTTTGTAGTGTTTTGTCAATGTATCCAACTTTTCATTGATTAGGGGTAGGTATTTTGATTTGTTAAAGTGCATGCAAAATGCAGAGTGCAACATGACACCTCCTACATTAAATGTTGTTTTTCATATGTAAATTGTTATGATTCCTTTTAATTTGAGAGGGTCGTATTTCATTCTATTGTTGTACATGCACACAAGGGATTGGAAAATTACCTTCCCAACAAATGTTTTCATGGTCCTCATGCCTCCTACCAAAAACCAATTGATTGGTTCATTTGGGGCCTTTTTCTATTTGGTCAATATATCTTTCACTATAGTTGCTTGTTCTTTGTTCAATCGTCTTCTTATGCTATAGAATGTCGTATTCTCTAATATATGTGGTTGTTGTACAACATGGTAAGGTTTTTCGAGAGATGTTTTTATATTATTTATGTTTTGAAAGTATTGGAGGTCGGTATCAATATCATATTCTTCGTAGTGCTTATTATCATTAGAGAATATTCAAGTATGCAGATTTTCACAGTTCCTCATAATGTTGTTTGTAATTCTGGAAATAAATTGTGTATGGAGTTTTTGAAACGTCCAACGTTTCGAGTGGACACTCCACCCATCATCAAGAACTGTTGAAGCAATAAGTATGAAAAGAGTGTTGGGTAGGGGGTGTATAATGGTGAAGATAATATGACCATTAGGGCAAAGGATAGACATAGTCGTTGTAAATTAGTCATTGTGAAAAAAAATAGTTATTTTGCTATTATTGATAAGGTAAAAATATGTAATAAAAAGGTTAAATTTTAAAGCTAAGAGAATAGTTAATCAATAAAAAAATTGTTAAATAATAATATAGTTAATCAATAATTATTATGAAATAACAATATATTTAATAATAATTAATTAATTGAAATTAGTTATAGGCTAGAAATTGAAATATAATTGAAAAAGAGAGTTATTTTGTTATTATTAATTAATGTATAATAGGTCAAATTATAAACTAAGAGGATAGTTAATCAATAATAATATAATTAAGAGTAATTAATTATTGGAATTAGTTAGAGGTTAGGTATTGAGGACAAAGAAGAATAATTAAAAATTAAAGGATTTGGGAAAGTTTAAAATCGGTTAAAGATTGGAACATGTGAATAGATGAAAAGTTGGAAAATAAATTTAAAAGAATGGTTAGTTAACAATAATTATTAATTAATAATTATATAATTAATACTAATTAAATTATACAATTAATACTAATTACATAATAATTAGAATCAACTAGAGGCTAGGAATAATAATAAATGAAAATTAATTGAAAATCATGGATTTAGGATGATTAAATTGAAAATTATGGATTTAGGATGACAAAAATTATTGATTAGAGATTGGGATGATGAGAATTTCTGACAAAAGTTGGGAGAGGGGGGGTGTTGCATTGTAATGGATGAGGAAAAGGTGGCACAAGAAATCCATAAGAAAGTTTAGTTTGATTGTTCGATGTGATGAATGATAGGTTCTCAGGATTGACTAAGTTTATACCCATCTTCACGGTTAAAATTGTTGGGATGTTTTTCAATTTCGAGAGATTCACGTACGATGCAAGAAGAGTAATAGGGTGTCGAGGTCAGGATTCTGGTTTTGTCAAAAAAAAAAATGTTTAAAATTAAAAGAGTGTTCAACAATAGCTTATTTAGAGATGTGATTGTGGGTTGTGTCAACTATGTGTTCTTTGAGATGGGCTTTGAAGGATCTCCTAGTTTGGCCTATGTATGATTTGCCACTAGAGCAAGGAATTTGGTAAATTCTTGGGCCAAGCATTGGGTCAAATTTATCCTTGGCAGATATGAAGGATTGTTTGAGAGTTTTGAAAGGCTTGAAGACGGTATTTATATTCTTTTTGGCAATAATTTTGGATCTGTGATCAGTAGTGCCTTAGATGTAGGGGAGAGAAAGGAGAAAGGAGATTTAGGGTTGGGGAGGGGGAGAGGAGGAAGAAAATTTCAAATTAGGGTTGCAGGCTGAGCGAAAATCTTTGTTAATTTGAGAGAAGGTGTAGCCATTGGACAAAAGGGCCTTGGTTAGGTGGGATTTTTCTTTCTCAAGAAATTGGGGGTCATAGATTTAGATGGCTCGAGTGAAAATAATTTTGAGCAAAGAGGAATTTTGAGCAAGATGTTGATGGGATTGGGCTTGAAGGTATCACTTTGTATGAGTCTTTTTGCGATAAACCTGGTGGGTAAGGGAACCAACAGGGAGGCGAGAGATGAGAACATCTATAAAGGGGAGGGATTTGTCCTTCTCCATTTCCATAGTGAATTGGATATGGCACGAAATGTTATTTAAATGGTTGAGGAAGGAATTCAGCAAGGAGAGACCACTCTTTTCATAATTATTGCATCAAAAGTCCCTGATGATGGGTGGAGTGTCCACTCGAAACGTTGGACGTTTCAAAAAACTCCAAACACAGTTTATTTCCAGAATTACAAACAACATTAGAGAATATGTTATTTGCAATTGATTGGTTCTCTTTAACTACATCTCTATTAAACACTTCATAATATCTAGCTTCAAGAATTATTGATGCATCATGAAGGTTACCCCATGCTTTAGTTGTTGTATATGTGAATTTTTTGTTCATTTTTTTATGGTTTCGTTTAAGCTCATGTAGGCATTCTTCCAAATTGAATATTGCTTCTTGAAAATGATTTCATCAAGTCTATATGGAACATATAGCTTCAATTGTTCTCCATAGAAATTGGCAGTGTCTTTATGTTCACTATACCTCACATATCTAATGACATATGGCATATCATTGTTTCTTCATTTCTTGCCCTTTTTTGTATAGCTTGACACAAATTCTGCTAAGCATATATGTCCAATATTTACAAGACATTGCAAATAGCAATCAATGATTGATGCACATATTATATCTTCTGAATTATATGTTTCTCGTTGCAAATATTTTGTTTTTTTTAGAATAAATGCTCGTTGATCTTTGGGTGAAGTATTAATAAATATACATTTCCTTGTACTTGTATTCAAGGGTACAGACAACAATATATACAGCTTGTTGTGCAGACATTTGTTGCAAGTTTAACAATCTTTTCCAAGCCTACTTATTGTTTATACAACATAAATATTTGCTTTTTGGTTTTATTCTCGTATATGCTTAAATGCCATTGTCATTGTTTTATCAAGTTTCTTCATGTAAGAGATACAATATGTAGTTGTTGCATATGAATCAAGTATGAATTGAGAATCTGTGTTTGCATTCCAAATTCTTGGAATATGATGAGAGAAACTATTATTCAACATGTCTACCAGTCTTCTCTCTAATAAAATTGGCGTTTGATTTAAACTACATTTAATTGCATTGATGTTTTCATCTTTTGTCAAACCCAAGCTCTCTAAAAAGTTATCGAACGCATATGTATCATTGTATTTAGCATGCTCTAGAGTGTCAAAAATTATTTTTGCATTTTTCTTTGTTGTATCATTGTTAAATTATGTTGGTTCAAGTATTTTTGTTTTTCTCATTGGAGGAAAGGGGAAATTGAACCTACATTGAACATTTTATTTCCTACAAGCTCTTGTGTGATGACGATGTTGAATTGTTTTAAGATCATTTGCAAGTATTCTTGAATCAGATAACAAATATATATCTACATTGTCTTCTATTTCAACATTTGTATTTCTTCCATAGATGAGTGCATCCTTCATCCATAGCAATGCATGGTCATGTTGACTTCCTCTATTTTGAAACTTTGTCACAAAGAAATGGTCTTTCAGCTCACCATACTACTTGTAATCATGAGAAATTATTTTTCGCGGAGCATTTATCCTATTTTTTTAATATCATCCACAAGTTAATAAATCATTTCTTATCAAGGTTTCAACTTCATTTTCAATGGTTGGTTTGTTTTTTTCTTTTATATGTTTTAGTGCATTGATTAATGGTTTCCAACGATTTTATGCACTACTAAAGGATAAAAAGAATGTCGGTGGTCCTTGTTGTCATATCATTTCATAAAGGTTCCTACGTAAACCTAGAAGGTAATCTGGTGATGTGAGAATTGATTTTAGATCCATGTAACCTGTTAGCGTCGGAAGTCACTCATGGATTGCTTGCAGGAGCAGAGCCTGACGCCCATCAGTTTTATGTCACCGTGGTTTTTAATGGGTGATCAAATGGACAGAGACTCGAGGGAATGTCACTCTAACTCAGAGACCGGGTCCGTCATGTAAGAAACAAAGGAGGTCTTGATCTAACTTCAGTCAGTGGGTTGATTAAAAGGTGAACATGTGGAAGACTTTGATAAGAAGAGTGAACAAACTACTTCGGGCAACAGGCTTTCAGTAATTTGTAGAAGAAAAACTCTGAATACGAGATCCTCTGGTTCATGGCTTCGAGATACTGAAACAGGGACTTGACTGGATTCTCCAATTCCAAGTCGCTCAGAGTTAGGAAAATCACAAGGACTGATTAGAGACAATGCGACTGTCATAGTGATCAAATTCTACATCATCCTATAACAGTTACAACTTGACTAGATTCTCCAATTCCGAGCTGCTCTAACATAGTTTGAACAAAGACGTGAAAGAAACTGACATTCATAAGGCAAGAAGTCTCAAGAGTCCATACATAACCAGAAATAACAATGCTTCATTAAAGCTTTACAACCCGAGAGCCTTGCTCAACCATCGATCCTTTACAAAATACAAAGACTGAGCCTATATACTCAGAAAAATTCGCTTAGCAGCGGCGTCTCAGGGCTTTCAATGTATGGCATCTCCTCAATTAAATCCGGCCTGCACTTCTCCTGTCATACGCCACCTTAATTCTGCATGGCTCGCGCTAGGGGTTAGCTGAGCCCTTAAATGTTGAATTAGCGTGTGCAATCTTCCCGGGCGAGTCAAGGACTCGACATGGCTTCCATGGAAAGAACCAGTACAGAGGACCATCTCAGGTAGACCTTCCAGCCAGGATGTTCATTCCTTGTAATTAATGAGTGAAGTGAGGCTTCAACCACCTTATCTCTTATCTCATTTATCCCAAGCAAGCATCGGGATTTAGATCACGTCGAACCAACATCTGGAGACATAGCGCTTTTGGCCTTTTCAGTATAGCCCCTTCTACTCCCTCGAGTGACCACAGGCCGTGACCTCTCGCCTATTTTCCAGAGTGCTTTCGGTGTTTCAGGGTTCGCAGATGAGAAAGAGCAGGTCTTTCCCCCTTCAAAATCGTGATGGGCGAAATGTCGGGAAGGCCTAATAGTCGCCACGCATCCCCCCATTGATCTAATGGTTCTGAACTAATTCGGCAATATTGCGGGCCCGGGTCTGAGACATTAGCGCCCCTCCTTTAGTCCTGCTCCTATGTGACCGGCCCGAACCATGGGCCTAAGTCTGGGCGCTTTCGACGTTTCGGGGTTCGAGGTTTCGAGAGGTGAAATGAAGAGGAGCGCTTTCCCCTCGAACTCCTGAATGCCGACGTAACACGGATGTGCATCGCACGTCCTTCAGATGGACAGCTTAGATAGTAAGCGCTATTATAAAAGGGGTTGTCCCCCTTTACAAGCTCGCTTGATATGGCCTGGGGCTAAGACCGTGGGCTCGGCGCCAAAGGTGCTTTCAGCGTTTTGTCGATCGGCGACTTCAACTGTAATGAACGGACACCTCCTTGACTCTCGAAACCCTGATCCTCGAGTGAGATCGGAAGAGC
>CBVK0100043436.1:13423-35138 GCA_900067695.1 Picea abies | reverse complement strand
ACCGAGATCTACACTCTTTCCCTACACGACGCTCTTCCGATCTCACGATCTCAAGGAATCTGCAACAAAAAACCAAGGATCCACCAAAGATAAAGAACACTACCCTCCAGATTCTCCTAACAAGAAATCTTTCTCAACTAGTATTGGTCACTTCACCAATAATCCAAACAAGTTTACTTTGGCACCCAAATTTGCATCCCACAAGTGTACAAGAGAATAAATAAGATAGTCTTTCACTATCCCCTCTACTTCAAATAGTCCAAATAGTACAAGAGTAACCATATGCCAAAAATCCCATCTCTTCTTCTTGAATCTTATCATGAACCCTATCGTATAAAGAAGATAAAGTATAATGAAAGAGACAACTTCGCTTTATCTATCTTAACACAAGCATGTGTTCAATATGAATTCTGAAAGGACTTCTCCTTCCTTTATTTAATGAATGTGATGGAGGACAACAATCATAACATGAAAAAATAAAGTTATGTAAGTGGTAATCATGATCATAAGGAGGACATGTGCCACTACATGCTTGCTCTATCCATTTGTGGATAGGGCTGTTATAAAATCTGCAAGGTGAATATGGCATCCCATCATTAAGCCATAAAAAAAAAAAAATCATCAACAAAAGTATTCAAAACTCCCCCAGCCCTTGCATTGCAATGATTACCCTTAGAGGCACCTCAGAATTGATCGCCAATTAACCCTAGACTCAGAGTAGGCTACATTGAGTGCTTACTTGCTTGTCTTCTATATGAAATTGTAGTGACAAGGTGAAGGGAGATTTAACCGTAACAAACTCTATATTGATATAAACTCTCATTTTACAAGATTGAAGAAAAGTATAAGAAGAATGATGTCATACAAAGGGAAGGATTAGAAAACCTATGCACTTAGAAGATAACCTTGAACAACAAAATGTCTGAAAGGATCAATCTTCCACCCAATGCGAGGAGCTTTGCCAAACTCTTCTTGATAAATTGGTGCACAAGGGTTGTTTGATATAATATGTCCACATAAAAAGTAGATGTTTAATCAAGCATGCATCATCCCCCATTGAAATTCAAGTTGGCCAGATTCAACAAGATTTCTAACAATTTCCCTTTTTTTCCTCTTTTTTTTGTTGCCTCCACCACCTTTAGAAAAATAAACTTGCAGTTTGGGTTTTCTTGCAAACCACTGATAAACAAATCCAGGATGTATTTTATTGTTGCTACCTGAAGAGAACTGTTAGAGCCAACAAAGTATTGATCGATTGTCTTGGGCCATCCAACATTGTCATGCATGCGAGGAACTAAATAAACATGCATCTTTCCTTCTACTGGCCCTGCTTTGGTGTTATACTCAATTGCTAAGGATTTCCAGAAACATAGATTGATTAGTAAGATGAAATGCAAATCCATTGAAGCTTGACCCACCCATGTTGACAATGTTTGTTGTGGTTTCTTTCATGGATCCTGTAACATTTATAGCCTTTTCCTAAGCGGGGTTGGTATAGAATGCTAGGTAGTAGCAAAAGATTAAGGGCACTATAAAATGATGTACGCACTAAGGTTTCCCTCTTGGGGTTACTGTGCAGAAGTTGGGATAAATAAGTGGTTTGGTCATGATGGGTGTCATAAATTATATCATCTTTTCAGTAAGAAAAAATAACAAAAATGTTCACCTTCAGAAAGCAAAATCAAAAAATGAAACTAGGTGCTCTTAAAAGGGTCATCATACAAGTACTCTCTCTCTACTTCAAAAGTCAGAAAGTCAAGGAGAACATAGCAGTTTGTGATTTTGTTTCAATGACTGTTGATCTACAAACCCTAAGAAGTGGATCTACACAGGCTCAAGTCTGCAACACTTGAGCTCTTTTCACGCCCTAAGCTATGATTCCATGTTAGAATTAAGGGAAAATGAAAACAAAAAAGTTTTGTTATTTTTTGTTCACTAGATCAGCATAAAGAAGAATAGATATACACAGATATGGAAACAAATAAAATTTCGGAGTATAAAAATAAACTTCTATCTTACCTCCTGATTCAAAGATAGATGTACATGTCACATGTGTGTATGTATGCCTTTGTAAATATGCTCATAATTTAGTTTAGGTTCATGGATCAAACCTCTAGGGTTTGATCTTTTTCAAAGAGAACCGTGGGACAATTTTTCCATAGATAGAGACCCCCAAATACAAAACAATAAAATCACAGAAATAACATCAATACCCCTAGCAGAAAAACCCTTCACTGGACAGCGATATAGCACAAGATTGAGAACTGGACAGGTAAGCAAACCCTCCAATAGAAAACATCAAAGCCTCACTCAGAAATCCGAACAACAAGTTGAAAACCCCCATAGGGATTGTATCACTCCATGTGACAGCCAAAAGTTATCCCACTCAATAGAGGAGAGGGCCCAAAGAGAGGTCACAACACTTGCACACAGGTTCGTGGGCCCAAAGAGAAATCTGGCACCTACAGAACATACCCGACAACTAATGGGAGGCATCTCTATGCAAGAGAACAGGTCCCACATCCCTAGAAGGCACCTCACAGTTCATAAGAGGTAGATTCATCATACATCAACATACCCAAAAAAGAAACTTCCATCCAACACAGAAATTGCAGATCTGAAACTGATAATCAAAAGGAAGGCCGCACCAACAACAATGAAGTAGTCATTGAGGTAGCCGCAACAATAGAAACTTATATGTGCATCTCTATCTTCATAAATACAACAACCAAGCAAAATGATTTCTCCCTCAGAACTACCTCAATTCAATCAAGAAGATGCCAACTTCCCTTATTTCATCCTAGAGTGATCCTCCAAGTAAAATTTGAGGCTATTGCTTATGCCTGAAAATAAGATAGGAAACCAAGGAAACTACATTTCCTCATCAAATCTGAAATTGTATGATATTTCTCCACTTCCTAATTAGCATGATTCCATACACCAATAGCATCCATGTTACCAGAAACAGGAAATGGAAAACAAAATAGGAAAGGAGAATTGAGTGAGAGAGAAATTGGGCTAGAGGGTTTGGAGGGATAAGGAAAATGAACCCACCACCTCCTCCTCACTCTTCCAATGTATATTATGCATATAAAATTGATCAACAATGTACTAATGTTGTGTCATGATGGGAATGGGAAAGAGAAACAATCCTTTTGATTAGGTGTGCATATACAAAGATCTAATGTCATTGGTGTGGGGTATACAAAGCTCTAGATGTCATTGGCGGGGTATACCAAGCCTTTTGATGGAACTCTATTAATTTTTTTCTCATAGAAAACCTTTTAATAGAAGTTGGGGAACCCCTTAGTGGCAATTCTAACCACATGCCTCAAGGAGATTGGAATCTTGGTGGCCACTGAACCCACCACCATGTTTTCAAATCATAATTGTTTTAGAAGTGAATAGGCGAACTTTGGAAAACACAATAAAAACCCTGACAAGCACAACCCTTGATGCTTGCAACATTGTTTGGAGGAGGGACAAACTATGTTTATTTTCCAAACATGTAAGATGAGTAGATTACAATTTAATGAACATATTTTTCTATTATTATATATGGTTTTATACGTTATCAAGAAATTCACAAGACTTCATAATGTTTTATATTTTAGTGAAATATTCACCAAGATTTTATAATTTAGTGAAAGATTCGCCAGGATTTTACAAGATTTTATAATTTAGTGAAAGATTCGCCAAGATTTTACAAGATTATATATTTGACTAAATGATTCGCCAAAAAATTATATATGCATTTTATGTTATTGATAAAATAGCCTTCAATTTTTCCTATGTATCATGGGGATTCACCCATTTATTATACATATAAATTTAGGGGGGGTTCTTAAAATCACCCCTGGTGGGGATGTTAAAATAATCCTCGCTAATGGGTACATTTCCCCTTCCCTTGCCACCTCCTGCTACAACTTTCTCTTTGATCAATATGATCTCTTGATTTATCGGTGGATCCCTCAGGTCTTTCGATCCTTGGGTGGTTTCCTATCGTAAGGAAGTTGAGTCTTATAGAGCCAATATGTCACTCATAGAGGCTAATATTTCCTACCTAGTGATCTCATTAGTCTTAAATGATATTGGTCAACACCTTCATTGTTAGGGACCTAACCTCCCTAACCCCTCACATAGATAAAATGATATATTTTCCAAGTAATAAAGGAAAAAATTAGTCAATAAGGCCTATTTAATAAATATGAACAAATCAATGTAAGAAGACCTAATAGAAGCTTCCATTTCTAGAAGTATCTTCATCTAGAATGTTTTTTAGAAGATAGAATTAGTATAAATAAGAGTAGAAGGCATGAGAAAGTTTTGTCTTGAGAATTATTATAATAGATCTTTGCTCTGTTGGAGGTTTCTCCCTTGAAGAGACAAGTGAACATTGCTTTCTTTGAATAAAGGTATTATTTCTAGTATTGCTCTTCTCAATATTTTGTTGTTCCATTGATATCTACTGAATATTCTTGTTTCTGCATATTATATTACATCTAGTACTTTACAAGTGGTATCATAGCACTTTCCTTGGAAAGAATTGTGGGTAAATGTTTTTCTAGGGTAGAGACGTGTATTGTCAATGTCTTTAAAGCATAGCGATCTGTCGTTCAATGGGTAAAACTGTGGTGGGGAAGACTACACATAGGAAATACAGATGGTTTCATGGGATTTCCTAGAAACCAAAGTTTCTCCCTTGTTGGAAACCTCTGTAACCCTTGTTGGTACCCCTCAAGTAGTACTGCATCATAGAGAATTTGTACACAACCATCACTCCCACGTACTGATATTTATATCAGGAGTTCTCTAGGTCTCTTGAAACCAACCCTAGATCAGTTGATCGACCACCTGACTTCTATAATTCCATCGAGAACAACACTTGGGAAGATACCCTCTAGTACCTAGGTAATCAGATAGTACAACTAAGGGTATAGTCAAGCCTCCTTAGTTGGTGCCACGGGAAATTGGTCCAAGTACTATTGTTCAACCCCACACGTATATCAGAGAGCTATAGCATAGGAAAAAATCTTGTCCATAGGAACCCTGTAAACCTTATATAGGGGAACAAACTAGATAAGGGAAAAAAAGTACATTCTAGCCGCACAACTTCACCTCTTGCATTCTAGCTGCAAATTTACTATGATTTTTTTCCTATTAAGAATTTGGGCATTTTGACACTGCAATATTATTCATATCGGAGTATAACTCCATGAGTAAAATAAAATAAAATAATTGACTCCTTACTGCACCATTATTTGAGACCTATCCCATTAGATTCCTCTATTTTCCCTAATCACAGTGGTGCCTATCATTTTCAAGACTTTTTTTTTCCCGTGGACCCAACCCCTTCTTGACACCCTTATTTGGCACTTATCCTATTGGATTCCTCTCTTTTCCTTGATCGTAGTGGTACCTATCATTTTCAATCTTTTTTTCCCCATGGACCCGACCCCTTCCTAACACCCTTATTTAGCACTTATCCCATTGGTTTCATGTTGTTTCCCTTATTGTAGTGTTATATATCACGTATACACCTTTTTTTTTGGTGGACCCACCCCTCATCTCCTAATGGTCCCCACTTGCCAAGATGAAACCAATTATAAATTGAATAATGAAATTACTACCATTCATGCCCAAATGGATCACATCCAGGAACAACTCTCTAGTTGAATTAAAGAACTCCACTCCTCTTTCCAAAAATTCATATCCAAGGGTCCTTCCTCCTATAGAACAAACCCCCAAGTCAAAGATGTTGACTCTTCCAATCCTTTGAACTTTCATTCCAATCATGATCCTTTTTTTCCTAGGGTTGAGGTTAACACATTTTATGGCTCGGATATAACAACCTTGGTCACTTAGATGGAACACTATTTTTCCCTGTATGGAATTACCAATGACTTGACCAAGCTTTGTTACGAAGTTCTGTATTTAGATATTTAAAAATGGAAATGGTGGCAATGGCATAGAAATGCATGCCAAGGGCATGTTGCTTGGACACCATTTGTTGTTGAGTTGTATGAATGATTTGACACAGAAACCCACCATTTAGGTTGTTTGACTAAGTTGAAACAATCTCGAACAATAGAAGATTTTATTATTGCCTTCGAGCACTTGGATTTCTGAACAGAGGGTATGAACAATGCCTTCTTCTGGGAATGCTTTATCAGTTGCCTCAAGGATGAAATATGAGACCAGGTCCTCATGGATCACCCCCAAACTTGGTTGGAAGTAACTAAATTCACCAAGGAGGCACAATAGGTCATATTTTCCCATAACAGAAGGCCCTCTTTTATTCCCCACCCTCGACCCCCCAATCCTGCACCTTCAGCAACTCCTCTCAAGGTCCAAAAATTAAAATGAGCAGAAATGGTTGAATGTCAACTCAAGGGTCTTTTCTATAATTGTGATGATAAATAATTTCCTAGGCACAAGTGTAAAGAAAAAAAAAATTTATGGCCATTTCAGAGGATGTTTCTAATGAATATGCTGAGGTTTCTTCCGATTTAGCAATACCCCAAGAAGATGATATTACACCACCCTCTAATCCTCTTGAAGCTGGACCACTAATTTCGCTAGATTCTCTCATTGGTTTTTCTTCTCCCCAAACCCTCAAATTGATTGGTTACATAAATAATAGCAAAGTCATCATTTTAGTTGATAGTGGAAACACTCATAATTTCATTGATCGCCGCCTTTCACAAGAAATCAATTGTTATATCTATGCTATCAACAATTTTCAAATCATTATTGCCAATGGTGGTTTCATGAAATGTGGGCGGCATTGTGAAAATGTGCACCTACAAATTGGTTGGTATAAATTGAAATCTCACATGTTTTCTATTGACATGGGTGGTTGTGACATTGTGCTTGGTGTTGAATCGCTACATAATCTATGCCCCATAACGATGGATTTTAAGGATTTGACTATGCCATTCCAACAGTATAAATTCCTAGGAATTACAACAAGCTCTCTAGAGATCATCAGTTCCCACCGCATGGAAAAGTTACTCAAAAAAGGTAATTTTGGCATCATTTCCCAAATCCATTCCATTCAAGTATTTGAGACTCCCTCTTTGCACTCCGACCTTCAGTCTATCCTTTCCCAACATCACATTATTTTCCAAACTCTCCATGGCCTTTCCCCCTCACACGACAACCATCACCATTACATTCCTTTAATTTTAAGCAGTCTTCCTCTCAATGTGGACCCTTATTGCCATACCTTTTCTAAAAAAATTGAAATCGAGAAAATTGTCCAAGAATTGCTAGAAGCAGGTGTTATCCACCCTAGTACCATCCCCTATTATTCCCTTGTTTTCATGGTCCTCAAGAAGGAAGGCACTTGGTGCATGTGTCTGGATTTTCATGCCCTCAACAAACTTACCATCAAGGAGAAATTTCCCATTGCAGTCATAGATGACCTTCTAGATGAACTCAGTGGGGCTCAATACTTTACCAAAATTGACCTTTGTTATGGATACTACTAGATACATATGAAAGAGGAAGGCATTCCCAATACTACATTTCACACTCATTAGGGATGCTATGAGTTCTTGGTCATGCCCTTTGGTCTCTGTAATTCCCCCTCCACTTTTCAAAGTCTCATGAATCATGTTTTTTGTCCTTTGCTCTGTCACTTTGTGTTAGTATTCTTTGATGATATTCTCATCTATAATAAAACTTGACAAGCCCATCTCACCGATGTGGATAAGTTCTCCATCTCCTCTCCAAGAAAAAACTTTTCCTCAAATAGTCTAAATGTGATTTTGGAATCTCTAAAGTTGAGTACCTAGGTCATATTGTTGGAAAGGATGTTGTTTGGGTGGATCCTAAGAAAATTGAAGCTATGTAGAATTGGCTTTGCCTTAAAATGATTAAAAGTATATGTGGTTTCCTAAGTTTAACAAGATATTATCACAAGTTTGTTCATAATTATGGAAAAATCATGGCTCCTCTAGCAACTCTCTTTAAAAAGAATGCTTTTAGTTAGACTCCAACCATTGAGTAATCCTTCCAAACCTTGAAAGAAGTTATGTGCACTACTCCTATACTGGACCTACTTGAATTCACCAAGACCTTGGTTTTGGAATGTGATGCATCAGGGAGGGGAATTGGGGTAGTCCTTGTGCAATATGGATGACTTTTGGCTTTCACCAACAAATAATTGTCAGAGAGACATTTGGGCCAATTGATCTATGAAAAGTAATGTTGGTTATTTTTCATGCAATGGATCTATGGCACCCTTATCTATTGGGATGATGCTTACAAATTAAAAAATATCATCAAAGCCTCAAATACTTCATGGATCAATGGATTTCATCACTAGAGAAAAAAAATTCGGTGACCAAGTTGTTTGGATATGATTATGAGATCATTTACAAGAAGGGAAAATAAAATGTGGTGATTTATGCTCTTTCCAGGAAATATGAAGAAGAAGGGTCCCTCTTTTCCCTCTCATTCCTTATTTCCAACTAGATCTAGGCTATTCATCGAGAATAATTGCAAGACCCCAAAATTTATAGCCTAATCCAACTACTAGAAAAATATCCCCAAACTGCTCAAAGGTACTCTTGACACAATGAAGAGTTTAGCTATAAAGGTTTCCTATAATTAATCAAATAGTCAACCCTTAAATCCATGGTGCTATATATGTTTCATGCTTCACCTAGGACAGGTCATTCAGGTTTTACCAAAAATTATGAATGGGTCAAATATTCGTTCTTTTGGGATGGTATGAAATAGGACATCCACACCTTTGTGATTGAATGTGATACCTGTCAACACAATAAAGGGTGAGTTTTCCAAACCTCTAGGCACACTCCAACCACTTCCACTTCCACCTACTGTTTGGATAGATATTTCTATGGATTTCATTATTAGCTTACACAAATCAGGAAATAAGTCAATCATCATGGTTGTAGTCGATCGTCTTTCCAAATATTCTCATTTTTGTTCTCTTCAAAACCCATTCACAACATCCGTAGTGGCTCAATTTTTTATGGATAATATCTTCAAACTCCATGGAATGCCTCATTCTATTGTTTATGACCAAGATTCAAATTTTACCAACAATTTCTGGCAATAATTATTCTGGCTCTAGGGAACCCAATTTCATCTCAACACAACCTATCATCCCTAGGATGATGGCCAAATGGAAGAGGTCAACAAATGTATAGAAACATATTTGAGGTGTTTTGCATTCGACCGAAAACGTCAGTGGGTTCAATGGTTACCACTAGTTGAATGGTGGTACAACACCTCTTACCATACTATTGCTTGCCTGACTCACTTTGAATCAATGTACGGATAGAAGACACCATCCATTATTCCATACATGATGGGTGTATCAAAGTTTCAATAGGTTGACTGAAATCTTATAGTCTGCATGACCATTCTCTGTACTCTCAAAGAAAATTTGTTCTTTGCATAGAACCGCATGAAGCAACAAATAGATCATGGTCATTCTAAACGTCAATTTGTTGAAGGGGACCAGGTGTTTCTCCATCTACAACCGTATAATCAGAATTCACTAAAATCCCAGTATTTTCATAAACTTTCCCCCAAATTTTATGGTCCTTATACTATTCTCAAACACATGAAACTAGTGGCATATCAGTTATACTTTCCTAGTCACTCCAAGATACATATTGTTTTTCATGTCTCATGCCTGAAGAAAGTGATTGACACTAAGTTAGACACCCATACCAATCTACCAGAGTTGGATGAAGAAGGTTCCATTTGGTTGTAGCCACAAGCTGGATTGGACTAGCATGAGCACCATCTCCATCAATGCACCATCAAGGAAGTTTTAGTTCAATGGAAGGATACTCCACCAGAAGATGCCACCTAGGAGTTGACTACCATTATACAACAATTTACTTATATTAAGCCTTATTGAAAATGATCTTTTTCAAGGGGAGGGGGCATGTTAGGTTACCTAACCTCCCTAACCCCTCATGTAGATAGAATAATATATTTTTCATGTAATAAAGGATGACATTAATCAATAAGTCTTATTTAATAAATATGAACAAGTCAATGTAAGAAGACCTAATAGAAGCTTCCAATTATATAAATATCTTCCTCTAGAATGTTCTTTAGAAGATATAATTAGTATAAATAAGAGTAGGAGGCATGATAAAGTTTTTTCTTGATAATTATTGTAGTAGATCTCTGCTCTACTGGAGGTTTCCCCCTCGAAGAGGCAAGTGAACATTTCTTTCTTTGAATAAAGGCATTATTTTTGGTATTTCTCTTCTTAATATTTTGTTGTTCCATTGATATCTATTGAATATTCATGTTTCTACATATTATATTACATTTAGTACCTTACATCCTTCCTAATATGGAGTGTGATCATCCCGCTCTTCCTGCATGGGTTGTTTACTCTCCAAGTTCACATGATTTCCTAGATACTGAGCTGCCTTCCAAGAGTCCATCCTTGATGTCATGGATTTCATAGATAAGCCAATGGATGAGGTGACACATCGATCATATTTTCTTGATTCAGAACCAATGAGAGTTAGCACGATGAGTCTTGATCCAGGATTGGGGGAATTTGTTAGAGTATCCTGTAGAGCTCCCAATTTTTGTGGGCTATCCTAGCCCAAAAAACCACTCAATATGAGTATCTTTGACTACTCAAATTCATTACTATCTGATGTGGCCCCGACATGGTGAGCCATATGATGCTGGAAATGGCTCATGAGTTCGTCAATGTTAATCAAGAACCTTGTCCTGAGACTAGGCATGGGATCTAGTTTGCATAAAGCATCAAATGTGTAGTTCCTTGTACATTGATGTGTGGTGTGACTAATTTTTTTTTACATATATCATATCCAAAAAATCCAAACACATTTTTTTTTTTAGATTTCACTACACGTTTTAACCCCAAGTGTAGTATTTCTAGATTTCTTTTATAGGAATCAATGATGTTTTTAGTGGCATTTTTATATGGTGAAATCCATTGTACTCAAGGCATGGATTTTGAATTGACATATAGGGATATGTTTTTCCCTCCATCCATGATTTTCATTATTATCCATCCATTCTGTTGATATCATGCCTTAGGACTGATCCCATTAGGATGTGGAATTATCCTTTCCTTTTGCACATCGTAACCTATACAGTAGTTCCTACCCTCCATGGGCACCCTATTTACTTCTTGAAATTCCATTTGATGCCCATGCTATGTGTTAGGACTAGAAGTCACCCCTGGATTTCTTTAGAAGTAAGCCCAGTACCCATCAGTTTATATGTCACAGTGAATAGTTTTAAAGGGTGGTCTAGATCCAGTCCCAAGATTATATTGCTTTAAATAAAAAAGATGGGTTGGTGTGCATATACAATTGAGGTCTTCATCTAAATTTAGTCAGTAACTTTTCATAGTGGTGAGTAGGCGGAAGAGCATGAGGAGAAAATGTGAAGGATTTCTATGGACATCCAGTCTTCTAGCCGCCTACAGAGGAAAATTTCCAGATGTAAGATCCTCTTAGATCTGAAAACTTCAAGAAACTAAAAAATGTTGCGACAATACTACAATAAAACCTACATTACATTACAATCACAACACTCAACTGGATCATCCATGCCCGAGTTTTCAGAATCAAAGGCAAAAGAAATGAAGGAGAAATTGACTTCCATTAAACAAGAAGTCTCAAGTGATAATACACAACCAGAGAACTAGAGGCCTCATAAAAAATTTACAATCGAGAGCATAGCTCTACCATCGACACTAAAAAAACATGAGAACAACTCCTATATACTCAAAGAAAAACCATAGCAATAAGTTTGAGCTTCGCATTGAAGGCATTATGTCTGCATGATTCCTAGAAAACTATGCATGTAGTCTTCTGGTCAATCGTGAACTTTAGTTAGACGCAATCGCGTTCTAGAACAGGCCTGCAAATGAGTTGACCAACTAACAGTCCTTTCCTAGAGTTTCCATTTATGGTGGAAATGATGTCCAACCACCACCAACTTCTTTAATAACTGCTTCCTCGGGATCGGAAAGGCCCAAATTAGCTCTGCATTTGTAGGACATGGCGACATCTTCGTCATTGTTTGAGATTTGTCGGATTGCCTACAGGGGATTCATGTAGGTGGACATGGATGAGGATTTGGCAAGGACGATGGGTGCAACTGAGATGAGAGGCAACCATGTGGACGGATGTGGCAGAGGAAAGGTGATTGGAAAAGTGAAAATGATAGAATGTTGGTGCTGATCTGTACAGGAATGACGATAGAGTGGCATGAGAATGTGGCATGGAGTCTGAGGAGAGACTGTGGGGGTAGGCATAGTGGGGGAAATGTGTCGAGGGGGAGGTTAGAGGGAGTACGAGGGGATGACACCTGGTGGGAGATGATTGGTGGAAGTGAAATGGGATATGGCATAGGGGTGAGTGGACGCCAGGTGTGCAGTAATGGGAGGTGGAAGGGGAGTGGGAGATGTGACAGGAATAAGTGAGAGACAGAGTGGGAGACAGATGTCAGCGGGAGGTGAGAGTGGTAAGAGAGGGTGGTAAGTGGTCTACTCGAAGGGGGTAGGCAGTGGTAAGAGGTTTTAGGTGGGGGGATGGGGTGTCTGAGTTAAGTAGAGGGTGACACGTTAGTGGGGGGCCCACGCTCAAAAACCACCAACTCGGAACCCCCCCTCCACTAAAGGTAGAATGGAGGGGGGGGTCCGATATGGGCCCTGTGCCGTAGATTTGAGTGTGCAGATCTTGGTCACCCAGATCCATGCACCTCTTACCACATCGCTCCAAAAGGTCAAATCATCGCCCGAATTAGGATCAAAAGCACTTGATAGGTTTTTTAAGCCCCTTTATTTCATTCTTTCGCCAAAATGTCGACCCCTAGGAAACAAAAAACCTCAATAAAATTTATGTGCTAACATTAAGCTCCATGGGGGATAAAGACCTCCCTGTGATGCTCTAAGAACTCTCCTGTAGCTTCAGTGCCTTACTGTTGAGTTCTGGAGTCATTTATTAAAACAAAAAATAAAAGAAACAATATTTACAAAGACATGGGAGTCGCTCATGGCTCAATTAAATAAATTCTTCACAAAATGCCCATTTACTGGGCCATTAAAAACTTCATCCCCTTCCAAATTCTGCAATCTGTAAGTGTTATTAGGAAATATCTCAGAGACATTGAAAGGGCCTATCCATAGGGCCTCAAATTTGTTGTGCTGTCCTTTGTCCTTCTTAGGAGCATCCCATTTTAGTACCAGATCTCCCAGCTGCAAATTCTCTTTTTTTACCTTCCTGTCAAAATCCTGCTTGATCCTCTACTGATGGTCATGTGCTCTATTCAAAATTTATTCCCTTGCCTGCTATGCTTCAACCAACTGCATAATCCTTCTGGTCATGTCATTAGGCTCACTTTGGTAGTCTTGAAATAATTTATCCACAGGAAAGGCGAGCTAAGAAGGGAGAACTGCTTCAGTCCCATACACAAGATGAAAAGGAGAGATTCCCAAAGACCTTTTTGTTGTCACTCTATCATCCCACAGAGCAAATTTGAGCTTCGATTCCCAGCTTTTTGGTTATCTTCTAATAGTATTTTAATGATTTTAATGAGGATTTTGTTATATTACTCTTCCAGTCTATTGCCCTGGGGATAATGTGGAGTAGAATGGATCAATTGGATTCCAAACCGCTCACTAAACTGGATCAATGGTTCAGGCTTAAAGGATGCAGCATTGTTAGTCACAATTCTTCTTGGACAACCAAACCATACTATAATATCCTCCAGAAAACCAATGATTACCTTATGAGAAGCACTCCTTGTGGGAACAACTCTTGTCCACTTGGTAAAATAATCTGTGGAAGTCAAGATCCATCTGTGCTGACTACTTGAGGGAGGATGAATTTCCCCAATGAAGTCTAGGCCCCACTGCTTAAAGGGCCCTTAAGCCACCACAGGATTCAATGACAGAGACTTGAGCTATTGTTCCCTAAGAATTTTTGACATTTGATACACGATCTGACTTTTTCATAGACATCGGTAAACATATTAGGCCAAAAATACCCAGCCCAGAGAATTTTATAGGCCGTGGTACTCTAGAAGTGATGTCCCCCACACAAATTCCCATGAAAATCAAACATAATTTCTTGGGCCTCCTGTGGGTCCAAACATCTCAAAATAACTCCTAGAGGGTATTTCCAATACAAGACCTGGTCAATAAGGAAACATCTGATATCTTTTATCTTTAAATCTCTTGCCTTGTTCCTTCCCATACTATCTAGGCGTTGCAACTCCTGTAGAAAATATATAAGATCTTTATACCAGGTGCATTCTGCCAATGGCGGGTTGTCCTAAGAAATTTTGTTGGACAACTCAGCTTGCCAATCATCTGATAAAGTGTTGATGAAGTTAACCCCCAAATATTCACAATTAGATTCAGCCAACAACTTGGCCAAACCTTGACCCTTTACTAGCTTGGTGGGTTTTATTTCCAAATCAAATTCAAGGATTTTGGAAATCCACTTGCTCCTTCTCCCATCTATGTCACGCTGAATGAGAATGTCATTCACATAAGCTGAAGGAACATACACAATGACCTTTGAATGTAGAACATAGACTCTAAAAGCCTTGAGAGCTTTGACCAAGGCATAGGCCTACTTCTCCATGATGTCATATTTCACCTCAACATCTCTCAATGCTTTGCTGAAAAAGGAAACAGGTTGCTCCATCCCTTCAACATTCTTCTGTAGTAGAACAATTGCCACTGTATCAAATGAAGAAAAAGAGAAAATTAGAAAATCTTTGGAATAATCAGGGTTGATAAGAATAGGTGCTTCAGTTAATACCTTCTTGATTTGGTTGAAGGATTATCTAGACTCAACAATCCATTTTACTTCATTCCCCTTCCTGAGCATGGATGTGATATGTTTCACTAATTCAATAAAATTTGAAACAAACCTTATTAATAAATTGATTTTTCCTAGGAAGGACTGAAATTCCTTCTTGGATCTAGGAAGTGACAAGGTTTGAATAGCTTCCACCCTACTGGGATCAATCTTGACCCCTTGAGATGATACTATATGTCCCAACAATTTCCCCTCCTTCATGGAAAATAAATATTTCTTAGGATTTAGTGAAAGACCATACCTCCTGCATTTCAAGAAGACTTTCCTCAGGTGACAACAATTCTCTTTATCATATTTGGAAAAGACTGTTATGTCATCCAGATACATGACCACAAATTTATCTTTTTCCCTAATGAAGGCTATGCCCATGGTTCTCTGAAACGTTTCTCCTGCATTCATTAATCCAAAGGGCATTTTGGCATACATGAATGTGCCCCAAGGAGTGGTGAAGGCAGTCTTTTCTCTGTCCTCAGCTAAGACAAATATTTGATTGTAGCCAAAAAATCCATCAATCATGGAAATTCTGGATGCACCAATGACCCTTTGTAGTATGTGTTCCATCTTTGGCAAGGGGTATTTGTCCTTATTTGAGCTCCTGTTTAGGTTCCTGAAATTGACAAAAAGTATGATTTCTCCATTCTTCTTCCTTACTGGGACTAGGTTGGCCACCCATTCAGAATATCTTAGGGGAACAATGATTTGGGCATTCAGTAGCTTCTTTACCTCTTTCTCCATAGCAGGAAGCAACATAGGATTTATCTGTCTTAATTTTTGCTTGAATGGTTTGGATTCCTCTTTCAATGGGATATTGTGCTCAATGATGCTCGTATCATATGTTTTGAGGTATTCATAGGTCCAAGCAAACACATCAGTAAATTCTCTCAACAACTCAACATACTCAACTCTATGTTCCTTTGACAAATTGCTTGACAACTTGACAAATTTGAGATTCTTCTCTATGTCGATATTGCACTAAGCTACATCATCATCCTCACTTGATATTTTACCCTTTAATGCCACATCATTTCTGTCAAATAGTATTTCCAAGGGGACTAGTCCCTTTGGGATGTGATTGCTAGGCAATTTAACAATATAATGATCAACAAATTTTTTTCAGAAAAACATCGGCATGAGGACCTTACTCAAAATCAAGATCTTGATCAATATGTAATGCAGAAAACTCATTAACGGTCTCCAAGAACCTTTTGATTTCAATATCATCTCCAAACACTTTCCAATGCTTGACATTGTCAGGTATAGAGGGTCTATATTTCACTTCTACATCATACCTGAGTTTGGGTGGCAGAGGGACTTTGAAATTTCTTATTGAAATGGCTAGAGAATCAGCCATCACATTTTCTTCTCTGGGAACAAATGAAATGTTAAAATCTAGGAAGAAAGTGTCAATGAGGTCCCATACTTCATTTCTATAACTTATGAGTTGAGGGTGTTTGGTATGATAAATATTCCTGATCTGATGGACAATCAACTCAACATCACCAAACATTGATATCTCTTTAATTCCCATATGCTTCGCAGCTCTTAATCTTAAAACAAGAGCTTCATACTCTGCCACATTGTTGGTAGTTTCAAACTCTAATTTGTATGACAGAGATATGGTTTCATGACAAGGTGAAACAAAAACCACTCTAGCACCAACACCTTCCCTAGAAGAGGCTCCATCGAAAAACATTTTCCACATAGAGGTAGTTGGAGGAGAATCTTCAGTAGGAGTAATGGAATTTCTGATCTCAAGAGGAGGCTCAGGGACATTGGTGAGATGTAACAAGGTAGATCCCAAATCAGTATCAAGGGAAAATATAGGATGATTGGTGGGGTCTTCTTCATCACTGACAATTTAGGCTAGCTGAGCTTCTCTGTATAGTCTTCTATGTGCCCCTCCAAACACAAGAATAGTGGCATACGTGACGTCCATCTTTAATGTTCCTCCGAGTATTTTTATCCAATATCTTGACAACAACATGCCAAACTTGGGAGGAACGTCAGCCACCACAATATCCATGACCACACCTTTCATGGGAAGCTGAAACAAGGTCACAAATAGGTCTTTGATAACCCTAAGACATTTCACCCTCCTTGAATCAAAAGAGTACAAGTCATGATAATTTTTTGCGATTTCTAATCTTAGCTCTTCCATAACAGTTTTGGGCATGAGATTATGAGATTCCCCAGAGTCCATTAGACAATTATGTAGCACTTTATCATGTATGTTCAGGGATGTGTAGAAAGGAGGGGATGGATCCTCTCTATCTTCTACCATAGGACCTAAGATGATTGTTGGATTTTCATCTTGGAGATTCACTGAGTCCGTGGAATGGTATGATGGCTCAGACTGCAACATCTTAGAGAGGGACCTCTTGAAGTCTTTGTGCTTGACTAGCTCTGAAAGGGGGATAGGGATTCTGATCTTCTAAATTTCATGCTCAAAGCTAAAGGAGGAAGGGGCCTTTAGAATTTCTCTCACCTCTGGGGAAGGGTCTTTGGCTATTGGAGGGGGATTATGAGATTTGTTTTCTTTGCTTCTATTTGCTATGTCTTTAGCAGGCTTCTCTTCTATGGAAGGATGATCAGGGATGTCAGACTTCCCTTCTTTCTTCTTAGACTGGAGGTTGTATTTGTTGGGGATACTATTTTACTTCTCCCCCTTACTCAGCTCATTTATTTGGCTATCTATGAGGAATTCCTCGTATGAAGATTGAGTTAAATGAGGAAATGGGGAGGTGTCTCCAATACAATGAATACCAGGGTCAAGCTCCTCTTCTTCCCTTTCCTCATCAATAACAAGTTTATTTTGAAGAGGAGTCTAGATTTTATGATCTTTTCTATCTTTGTCCCTCTGTTCCCTTAGAATAATCTGAGGAGCATTGTTGCTTGGCCTCTTGAAGTTTCCTCTGTTATCAACATTTTGAGGATTTTTGTATGTCGGCTTCCCCTCCACTTCCAATTTTTCCATTCTAGTTGAAAGTGATTTTAGTAACTTGGTTACTTCATCCATTTTAGGGGGGGAAATAGAGGAACCGGAGGTGGAGGTTTCAGGTCTCTTCCTTGGTATGTCTCTATCAGCCTTATTTCTGAGTCAGTTAGCTGCCAATATGTTAGACTCCACTTCCAAGGCTGCATATTGCATGTGAGCCAAGGAAGTAACTCTTCTCTCTCTTAGCAGGAGGTAGAAATCAGGATCAAAATCACTAACATAAGTGATTTTGGTAGAGGCTTTTGTGGGTTTTATATTAGTAGGTATCTTATTGTACATTTTATTGAATCTTTTGGAGAAATCAGAGACATATTCCCCCCCTTTTCTCTTCAGGGACCCAAGCTCTGTGATATAATATATAAAATACTTTTTATTCCCCCACTGCCTAAAAAATACTTCATCTAGAGATTCAATACCAACAATAGATCCAGGGGTCAAACCTCCAAACCACTTTCTAAACACACCATCAAGGCTCTGGACAAAGACTCTCATCTAGACATCTTCATTTTCAATATTTAAATTGTCTGCATAACTGTAGAAGGCAGCAGGGTGCTCTTCAACAGTTATGTCCTCTTCTCCAATGAAATTAAGAATATATTTCAAGTAATCTCTAGTAGGGAGAGAATTCATGGGCTGAGGTAAGACCAGGGGGGCATGTCTTGCAACCACTATGGCATCCATTCTATTTCTAGGAGGATTAGCACCTTCCATAGGGATATGAGGTGGAGGAGAATTAGGAGGAGAAGGTGTTAGAAAAGGGGATACTGGAACTGAGCTTCCTAGAGGAAAGGGAAACAACAAAGGATTTGGAGAAAAGGCCACCGGGCTTGAGGGAACAACGGTTTCCCTTTCTGCGAAATCAATAACTCTAATAGGAGGAGGAGTGGTAAATCTTGGGGTATGAAAATATTCTGAGGCACTGGATATAAACCATAGTATAATTTTAGGGGAGAGTGGAGTGGCAAGGCTTTCTCCCTCCAATCCTATACCAGGAGGGGAAAACTCAATAGGAACACTCCCAAAATTCAAAGTTTGGGAAACTCCAACAGAAGGTATAACATAAGGCTGAAAAGTAGAAATTGGAGTTCCTATAGGATAATGAAAATCATCAGAAATATCTGGTTTAGTAGTAGAATTACCTTCATGAAGGGCCTTTCCTTTTCTGATAATTTTCTCTGGGTCAACTTTAGCTGTTGCCAAAGTTAGCTGTGGAGTAGACCTCGTGTGTCTGCCTCTAGAAGCCACAACTGAGGAAGTGGAATCACCTCAGTGGAGTCACATCAATGGAGTCACCAGGTGCACAATTGCAATCTTGATGTACTGGGTTCTGATGCACCTTCAGAACCAATAATCTTTGTCATTCAATTCTAGGAAAATATTCAATTCATCCTCGACAATGGTGCCAGAAATGTTAGCACTAGAAGTCACCCCTGGATTGCTGTAGAAGTAAGCCCAATACCCATTAGTTTATATGTCACAGTGAATAGTTTTAAAGGGTGATCTAATGGATGCAGTCTCAAGATTATGTCACTTTAACTCAGAAAGATGGGTTGGTGCGCATATAAAAATGAGGTCTTGATATAACTTTAGTCAGTAATTTTTCATAATCATGAGTAGGCGGAAGAGAATGAGGAGAAAATGTGAAGGATTGCTATGGACAGTCGATATTCTAGCAGCCTATAGAGGAAACGTTTCAGATGTAAGATCCTCTTAGATATGAAAACTTCAAGAAACAAAAAACATTGCGACAATATTGCAATCAAACCTACATTACATTACAATCACAACACTCGAATGGATCATCCATGCTCGAGTTTTCAGAATCAGAGGAAAAAAAATGAAGGAGAAATTGACTACCATTAAACAAGAAGTCTCAAGTAATAATACACAACCAGAGAACTAGAGGCCTCATCAAAACTTTACAATCGAGAGCATAGATCTACCATCGACACTAAAAAAACATGAGAACGACTCCTATATACTCAAATCAAAACCACAACAATAAGTTTGAGCTTCGCATTGAATACATTATGTCTACATGCTTCCTGGAAAACTATGCATGCAGTCTTCTAGCCAGTCGTGAACATTAGTTAGACGAAATCGTGTTCCAGAATGGGCCTGCAAATGAGTTGACCAATTGTCAGTCCTTTCTTGGACTTTCCATTTATGGTGGAAACGATGTCCAACCACCACCAACTGATTTAATAACTTCTTCCTTGGGATCGGGGAGGCCCAAGTCAGCTCTACATTTGTAGGATGTGGTGGCCTCTTCTTCATTGTTTGAGCTTTGTCGAATTTCCTATGGGGGAGTCATGCAGGTGGATGTGGAGGAGGATCTGGAAAGAACGATGGGTGTGATCGACATGGAGATGAGATGAGAGGCAACCATGTGGATGGACACGGCAGAGGAAATGTGATTGGGAAAGCGCAAATGACAGAATGTTGGTGCTAAGATGTATAGGCATGATGGTGGAGTGGCATGAGAATGTGATGTGGAGACCGAGGATAGAATGTGAGGGTAGGCGCAGTGGGGACAATCCACCAAGGTGGAGGTGAGAGGGAGTACGAGGGGAGGACATCTAGCGGGAGATGGTTGGTGGAAGTGAAATGGGATATGGAATAGAGGTGAGTGGATGCCATGTGTACGGTAATGAGAGGTGGAAGGGGAGTGGGAGATGTGTCAGGTAGAGGTGAGAGACAAAGTGGGAGATAGATGTCAGCAGGAGGCAAGAGCAGTAGGGTGGTAAGCGGTGTACTTGGAGGGGGTAGGAAGTGGTAAGAGGTTTTAGGTGGGGGTGGTCTGAATTAAGGAGAGGGAGACACGTTAGTGGGGGGCCCATGCTCGGAAACCACCAACTCGGACCTCCCCCCCCTTCCGCTAAAGGTAGAATGGCAGGGGGGGTCGATATGGGTCCTGCGTTGTAGATCTGAAAGAGCAGATTTCAGCTGCCTAGATCGACGTGCCTCTTACCACATAGTGCCAAAAGGTCAAATCATCGCTTGACTTGGGATAAAAAGAATTTGATGGTTTTTTTGAGCCCCTTTCTTTCATTCTTTTTCCAAAATGTCGGCCCCTAGGAAACAAAACACCCTGATCAACTTTATGTGCTAACATTATGATTTCCTATAGGCCTAAGAGCCCCCCTTTAAACCTGCCATGAGTAGACATTGAGATTCATTATTCTCTCTTCATATTATGTTTTGGCCATATCTTGAGAGGGTTCTCGATAATTTTATGTTACTTTACGGTCACTGATGCATTTTATTCTCATGTCATGCTTCTTGTTGTTGCATTTTTTTTTCTTAATCTTTCTTACTGTTATTTCCGTAACACTTGACCACATGCCTCTTGCATTATTTGGCATCCATTTTGTGACCATCTACACATGGAGAGAATAGCTATTGGCAGTGGACCTCAATTTCCAGTATCTTATAGCATTCATTTTTCTTAGGTCGATTCCATGTATTTCAAATTTAGAAAGATGATGTTAATCCACTCATTATCTTCTAGATGAGAAAAAAAAAATCTTTTCCATGCTCATTAAACCATGAAAAATACACATGACGAACATACTTTTAACTCTTTTTCATGCTCATTAAAACATAAAAAAGACACCTTCGGAGTAAAATTTCAACTCTTTTTTGTGCTCATTAAACCATGAAAAAGACACCTTCCAAGTAAAATTTAACCTCTTTTTCGGAATCATAAAAGGAAATGAAAATGACACCTCAAGAGTATACTTTTATATCTTTCTTGGGTTCATAAAAACTGGATGAAAAATACATTATTGATCACACCTTCATCTCTCTTTTATGCTCATTAAACCATAAAGGAGACACT